>CM041803.1:60000-117500 GCA_023376895.1 Aspiorhynchus laticeps
GCACCACACACACACTACACACACACATGTTCGTTTTTGTAACAGGGGACACATACATGTTTATACTGTACAACTGAGGCTATTCACTACACTCACTACACTACACTATGTCACCTACAACACACACCACTCACTCACTACTCACACACACACACACACACACTCCACCACCACACACACACACATCACGCGCACGCACACACACACACACCACACACCACACACACACACTCACTCACTGCAAGCACACACACACACACACACACACACACACACACACACACACTCACACCCACACTCACACACACACACACACACTACCACCACACACACACACACACACACACACTCACTCACTCAACTCACTCACACTCACACACACACACACACACACTCAACACACACACCACACACCACACACACACACACACACACACACACACACACACACACACATCACATCAACACACATGCATACACAACACACACTCACACACACTACATCTCACACAACACACACACATCACTCACACACACACACACACACACACACACACACTCACACACACACACACACACACCACACACACACACAGAGTGCCTGCGGGTTCAGAGTGAATGGACTGATATGATTGTAGATGTCACTGTGACCCAGAAGGCCTCACAACTAGTTTCTCTGAGCGCTGATGCAACCAAAACAGCTCAGCTATATTCAGATGTATGCTCTATTTTAATATTTTGAATATTACATATCATATTTAAATATAAAATAAAAATCATATTGTAATGATTTTGCATTATTAACTGTAAAGCAATTCTGCCTAGTTTGTTGTTTCACTGCATTTTCTGTATTTATTTATTTTTACATTTTGTACTTTTTTACATTTTGTTTTATTTTTCACATTAATCTTTTTGTATTTTTTTTACATTTTGTTTTATTTTTCACATTAATCAAATTAGATGCAAATACATTTTATTGATTTTCTTGTTCATTTTATTTTTATATTTTTTAGAATAATATACTTTTGATGAATTGTACATATTATATTTAAATATGAAACATAATATTAAAAATCATATTTTTATATTTTTTCACTATTATCTGTAAGGCAATATTGCCTAGATTTTTTTTGTTTTAACTGTATTTTTTGTAATTTTTTTGCATCATTTTGTTATTGTTTTAAATATTACATTTTTGTATTATTTTACATTTTTGACATTAACAGAATTAGATTCAATTATAATGTATGGATTTACATTCTTCATATAATGCTGTATAACAGGCTATCATTTCATGAAAATTACATATCATATTTAAATGTATTTTTTATATATATTTACTTTGTTGTTCTCTGTTTGTATGTTTATTATTTGTGTTATTTGCCAAACCTTGGGTTTTTGAAAGGCAGTTTAGAAATAAAATATTGTTATTATTAAGTATAAAATTACATAATATTAGACATCATATTTGAATGTGTTACATGTCAGTTTCTGTTTAGTTCCTGTTTGCCCTTATTTGGTCTGTTTCCTGTCTTTAGTCATTATCGTTTACTCCTGTCACCTGTTGTGTTTTAATTATCGTTAAGTCGTATCACCTGTGTCTTATTAATCATCTGGTTTAGCTCATTGGTTTGTCCCTTTATAAGTCTTGAGTTCTCCCCTTGTCTTTGTCTGAGTTTAAAGTTATATTGGTTTATGTACTGTGTTTTATTAAATTCTCCTGTTTATGTTCAACCCCTTTGTCTCGAGCCTTCTCTACAGCCAGCGACCGTAACAGAATGACTTTACATCATATTTAAAGCAGTATTTTTTACAATTTAGAATTCTAAAAAAAGAATACATTTAGCATGTTATTATATTATTATTTGTCTAAATAAATGTCTAAATATTTTTAATTATTTAAAATATTTTTGAAATTATTAGTACTAGACACAAATAGAATTTTCTCATTATAATCCTATTTAGATGAGGTTTCTCTGCTCTCTTCATGTAATGCTGTAAAGCAGAGCTGAAACACTGATGTAAAAGCTGTTTGTTTGATTCTTTTTCTCCAAATAGTTTGTCTAAAATTCCTGGTCCTGGATGTCCAGAAGACAGACGGGTTTCCTCCGGTGTTTTCAGCTTTCAGTTTATCTCTTTCTGTGGATTTCTGTCGTCTCCTGCCCTTATTTCTTCCACCCAATTACCGTGACCATGGCAACTATCTTGGAAAACGGCCCACAGACGCTCCTCTAAACCAGCGCACAGAAGTCACTCTCCATTCAGGTCCAAAGCTAAATAGATAACCATGGCAACCAATTTGCAGTAATATCAATAATAGTGTGTATTAGAGGCACTGAAATTATCTGTGTTTTGCCTTTTCATGCTCAGACTGAACAATCCGCCGCCCGCTGACTCTCTCTCACACTCACAAACACACACACACACACACACACAAACACTCTCTCTCTCGCTCTCTCTCTCTCTCACTCACACTCTCTCTCTCTCTCTCTCACACACACACACACACTCTCTCTCTCTCTCACACACACACACACACACACACTCTCTCTCTCTCTCTCACACACTCTCTCTCTCTCTCTCTCTCTCTCTCTCTCTCTCTCTCTCTCTCTCTCTCTCTCTCTCTCTCTCTCTCTCTCACACACACACTCTCTCTCTCTCTCGCTCTCTGCTCAGGGTTTCTGTCTGTCTGTGTGTTTCATTGGCGAGTGAGACATCTGGAGTTACTGATCAAATGTTATGCTGTACATTTACAGATTTTTCCACAGACACTAAAAGGTTTTATGTTTTGATGTGTGTTTCTCTCTGTGTGTGTGTGTGTCTCACACTTGTTCTTCTCTTCTGCTTGATTTGGCAGCACACTGAGCAGTTTATTTCAGCTGTGCTGCAGAATTCAACCAAAAGTCTCTCTTTAGGAGGTGAAATCTGATGTGCCCCCCCCCCCCCACACACACACAAACAAACACACTCTCTCTCTCTAACACACACACACACGCACGCACAGACATACACACATGCACACAAACACAAGCACAGACACACACACACACACACACACACATCCACACACACACACACACACTCTCTCTCTCTCTCTCTCACACACACACACACACACACACTCTCTCTCTCACACACACACACACACTGCCTCTTCAAGCTGGTTTTATGATAATCTTCATGGACACACCAGAGCTCATCATGTTTGTTTAAGCTGTCTGTCATTTACCTACAGTTAACCCAAGCCCTTCACTAGCGATCACACACTGACTCCAGAGGTTCGTCTTCCTCTCTGACACTGTTCAGAGATACAGGTCATTATACAAATCAATATCTAATCCGCCTCAGTCAGAAAACTCCCATTCAAACAAGACTAAAGCCGAATACAAATGTAATTAATCATAAATCATAACGGGTCAAATATTTCACAGAGAACAGGATTAAAGTGTGTTTGTGATGAGAGGACAGCAGGTCACGATTTACAGCTGTTCACAGAGCCAAGAGCTGTTCTCACCTCAACGCAGACAGACAGACAGAAACGCAGACAGACAGAACATAGACAGACAGACAGAAATGCAGACAGACAGACAGACCACAGACAGAAATGCAGACAGATAGACAGACAGATAAAAACGCAGACAGACAGACAGACAGACAGAACACACACAGACAGACAGAAACGCAGACAGACAGAACACAGACAGACAGACAGAAATGCAGACAGACAGACAGACCACAGACAGAAATGCAGACAGATAAACAGACAGATAAAAACGCAGACAGACAGACAGAACACAGACACAGAAACAGACAGAAACGCAGACAGACAGAACACAGACAGACAGACAGAAACGCAGACAGACAGAACCACAGACAGAAATGCAGACAGAAGACAGACAAAAAAATCGCAGACAGACAGACAGAAACGCAGACAGACAGACAGAAACGACAGACAGACAGAACGCAGACAGACAGAACACAGACAGACAGACAGAAACAGCAGACAGACAGACACAGACAGAATGCAGACAGATAGACAGACAGATAACGCAGACAGACAGACAGACACAGACAGACAGAAACGCAGACAAGCAGACAGACAACAGACAGACAGACAGAAAACGCAGACAGACAGACACAGACAGACAGACAGACAGACAGACAGACACAGACAGAAGCAGACAGATAGACAGACAGAACGCAGACAGACAGACAGACAGACAGACAGACAGAAACAGACAACAGACACAGACAGAAACAGACAGATAGACAGACAGAAAACGCAGACAGACAGACAGACATTTGCATTTAGCAGCCACTTTTATCCAAAGCGACTTACATTGCATTCAAGTTACAGTTTTACATTTTATCAGCTCTTGCTTTCCCTGGGAATCAAACCCATGATCTTGGCGTTGCTAGCGCCATGCTCTACCATTTGAGCTACAGGAAAGCTGACAGACAGAAATGCAGATAGAAACACAGACAGACAGACAGACAGACAGAACACAGACAGAAACGCAGACAGACAGCAAAGCTATTTATGCTGTTTCTTTCTCTGCCTGAATTGCAGCTGTAGCAGCAGATAAAAATGGCACCTTTCAAGAGAGATTATCTGTGATCAGGTGTGAGTAGAGACATGACAACAGTGTGTGTGTGTGTGTGTGTGTGTGTGTGTGTGTCTTCCTGACACTCAGAGTGAAACCAAGGCAAGTCGCAATTATCCCTCCATTACTGCTACAGCACAACACAGACCGTAAGACGGACAAAAAGAACACAAGAGAAGAACAGATCAAAAATGAAAATCATTTACTCTCCCTCATGACATCATGATGAAGACAGATGTTTCATTTTTGGGCAAAAAAAATCCTTTGAACTGTCAAATGACAAATATATGAAGTAAATACACCATAATCTCTTCTGCTCACTAAAGCTGAATTTCTTTGATTAAAAATGCAGTAAAAACAGTAATGTTGTGAAATATTATTACAATTTAAAATAGCTGTTTTCTATGTGAATATATTGTAAAATGTAATTTACTTTTGTGATGCCGTGATACATTTTATTTTTCAGGATTTATTTGAAATATAAATCTTTTGTAACATCTTTACGGCCACTTTTTAATGGTAGTGTATGACAGTTTTTACAAAAAATATTAGGCAGCGCAACTGTTTTCAACATTGATAATAATCAGAAATGTTTCTTGAGCAGCAAATCAGCATATTATTATGATTTCTGAAGATCATGTGACACTGAAGACTGCAGTAATGATGCTGAAAATACAGTTTTGATCACAGAAATAAATTACAGTTTAACATATATTCACATAGAAAACAGCTATTTTAAATAGCAATAATATAACACAATTTTTACTGTATTTTTGATCAAATAAATGCAGTTAGCACTTCTTTCAAAAACATTAAAATCTTAACTGGTGGTGTGTATCAAATGTAACCTGTATTGGAACTGGTACAAAAAAAGCTAGATTTTTTCCCTTAAAACATCCATCTAAAACACATAAATAGCAGAGGCATTCACATTTCAGAAGCGTATTATTCGCATATATATTGTTTTCATGTAACCGAGCACATGATTGAGAGGCCTGTCCACAATGTCAGATAATGGGAAAAGACAAATGGACTATTTCCACAGCAAACTAAATGAATAGTCTTTGATTTCACAGCCTCCCTGTGAGGAGACGAGATAATGGAACAAACTAAACTAAAAGGCAACCCTATAGGAACTGCTCCTGTGTTTGCTTTTCTACAGTGATGTGCATGTGTCATGTCACACGACATTGTATTACGCTGCACGCTTTGTGATGCAGAAGAGGGGAACGACAGCGTTCGGCTTTTACATCTGAAGAAAGAAAGTGGACAGAAAAAAGCCAGATCGTTCATATTGACCTCATCATACTCAAAGCACAGCTGCCAGAAACATAAACCCTCCAAACTCTGCGGTCGTGAAGAGCTGACGCACGCGACGCGCACTTGACCCCGGAGCGAGGCCCGTGAAAGAAAGCGGGTGTTTTAAAGGGCAGAGGGACGGCGGGGTGGAGCCCCGATGAACCGCTGCTAACAGAGACGCACCACCTGCAGCGACGCTGTACACGAGACGCCAGAAAGAGCTCCGATCATGAGTATTCTCAGTTTGATTCAACTTTTGAGGTACTAAACATAAAGCATCTTTACACAGCTGAGTTAAGGCTGCTCTGTGCCTGCTTACAATTCAGTGTAATAATGTGATGCCACATAAAAGCTGGATTAAATTGTGACCGTGGAGCACAAAACCAGTCATATATATTTGTAGCAATAGCCAACAATACATTGTATGGGTCAAATTTAAAATTATAAATTTTTCTTTTATGCCAAAAATCATTAGAATATTAAGTAAAGATCATGTTCCATGAAGATATTTTGTAAGTTTCCTACAGTAAATATATCAAAACTTCATTTTTGATTAGTAATATGCATTGCTAAGAACTTAATTTGAACAACTTTAAAGGTGATTTTCTCAATATTTAGATTTTTTTGCACCCTCAGATTCCAGATTTTCAAATAGTTGTATCTCAGCCAAATATTGTCCTATCATAACAAACCATACATCAATGGAAAACTTATTTATTAATTTCAGATGATGTATAAATCTCAATTTCAATGTACCCTTATGACTGGTTTTGTGGTCTAATATCAAAGCTTACAGTTGTATTTGCTGTGTAAATGCATTTATGCCACCTCTGAGCAGTATTAAACAGTGCATAGAAATGCCACTTCAGAAGCGTTCTGTTCATAAGCACAAGAAGAGCCTTCACTGAAACTAAAGTGTTTTGCAACTTTCTGACATCGTACAGATGACATTTTCACACATTTCTGATAGAGCTATTAAACAGCACAAGATACAAAACGCTATTACAGCTATTATTGGTCTGAAGTGCTTTGTTCACACATGTGTCTTTGAGTCAATAGGAAAGAAAAGCTCACAGCGACTGCCGCCTCGGGGCTGGACTCTGATCAAACACATGTGTGCTGTTTACTGATGGATTGAGCAGGGACACGTTTACTGATGCCCTCGGGTCTGACCCACATCGCCTTTGACCCTCTCTATGAGTCCAGCACCAGTCAGTTAACCTCCTGAGACCCGAGAAAAAAGTTTTCGGAAAAAAATAGTTTTTTTCATGTCTTTACATTGTTTAGAGCATTAATAAAAATGTAAAAAAAAAAATCTTTGTATAAAGATTATTCTCAACTATGTTATAAGAGAATAATTCGATATACTATTTTTCTTTCTGCAAAATGCGTGTAAAATGGCCATAAACGGGTTTTCTCATTATATACAATGTATCTATAAACTAAATCTAATTTGCATATTAATGTGTTTTTGGGGCAACATGTAATGAAAAGAGAAGTGTAATAATGGGAGTAATAATTGACACAATTTTCATAATAATATATAATATTTCATAGAATATTGAAATATCATTTCTTTCCCTATTCATTTGTTATGTCTCTCAAAACGTGTAATAAACATGCTTTTAGTCCCGGTGTCCTCATATGTTTCGTAACAAAGTCATATTTTGATTTGAAACCCCATATCATTTTCCTGAGATGTTGATTTATGACACACAGTTTAAAAATTAGACATTTAAATGATAATCACAAAATATTATCATATTTTCATAAGAGTGTCATTAAATTAATATCAGACATTTTTGAAGACCAAGGAGAGGGAGTGGTCACGATGAAACATCCAATCATTTAATATCTCTGTAAAGCCCTGAATGTGCTCTGTACAGGACTTAAAACTGTGACATGTATAATCTCAGAGAAATACACTAAAATATAATATCCTCATATGAGGCCGCAGGGTCTTAAGAGGTTAAAGAAAAAGACCCCTGAGAAAACCACGCTCCTCTCATGTTCCTCTAACATCATGACGTCAATTCTGTTCATGTTCAAATGCAAGACAGGGTTGATATGACTTTCATTAACACTTGGTTGTACTGGAATTATAGTATAGTGATATGAAAAAGAAATCGGGACTTCTAATAGCCATGCACATTATATAGCCAATGACAAAGAGATTGTATTTTAATCTGATGCATGATGGATCAATCTTTAAAAACCATTTTAACCATCCAGGCATAAACTGACATCAATGTTCTCTAAAAGTATGTCTATAAGGAGCAAAATGAGTGCAGAAATTCAAAGTTTGAAAATACAACATCTAACAGATCTCTATTACTTTTTAATTCATTTGACAAGATATATATTATAGAAATTGCATCTGCAATTGCGTGGTACTGTTTTCCAGAGCAAATATCAGAAGATTCTGAAATGAAGATGCATTTACTGAAGCAACATGATTTAAGATTTTCGCTTTCTGACAAATTTATCAAATTGAAGTGAGTTTATGATTAAAACAAGAACAAATATCTGCCAATGGGCTCGGAAGAATTAACTTAATTCAAAGGGAAAATAAGTTTGCATTCCCCATTAAATAACATTTGTTAGTATTTTAGATCCAGTTTCTCAAAAAATAAAGTGTAATGTCTTCATTTTGCATTTCAAGTAACTGTATGTTGATTTAAGTATGTTTAGATATTTGTACTGAAAAACAAGACACACATACTAAAGAAGATATTCATTTTTAGCAGTGCATGCAACATTAAACGTCAGATATTCTGCTTTTTAAGGTCTTAATTTGTGGAAGGATGAATTAAGACTTTTTAATACTCGCAAAACCCTGTATTTAAAACACCTTTATATTTTATTGCCGTTGAAAGATGTGTAACTCACACCATTTAGCCTATATTTTAAGTAAAAATAATTAACATTAAAAAAAATTGTCTTTGTTGTTTAATAACTTCTGCGTCAAAGGGTTTAAGGGTTTTTGCTTAAATAAATGTTTAAATAAAAAACATTTTTTTTGTCATTCACACAGAAGGTCTGGAGAAAGCATGCCTTTTATTTCTGTATAGATCAATAGCGGTGATGTTGAATCATGAGTCGAGACTGTATTAATGAACACAGACTCAAGCGCTCGAGGGTTTCCCGTGTGTCTGCCCGCTTCTGTAAATTGGCAATCAACGGAGCTCTTTTTACTCCTGCTCGGTCCAATTAAAATCAAAGAAAGCGCGTCCGATGACGTCACGACGCGCCGCCGAGCTCTGAATATTCATGAGGCTCTCAGCCATCGCTGCTCATGTATTTCATATTTCGTGAGATTTTATTTCAAAGTTGGGACCGTCGCAGCTCAGTAGTTATGGAAGAAAACACATTTGCATCTCATTTGAATGAGCGGACTGTTATTAAAAGCAGGTGGTCTGCATCTCAATGAGTGCTTGCATTTGTGTTGTAATGACTGTAATTATTGCTGTTTCAATAGGACCTTCCCTCACGGACAGTTTGGGTTTTAGTCCAAAAGGAAAAATAAGACAAAACCAGTCGTTCCTGTTTAAAAAGTCGATTTGATTTCAATTCCATTCGCTCAGATGAAGTCGACTGCTGTAGCATTGATTTGTACAGGTGTGTTGTTTTGTTTAACAGGACAAAACTGTCCCAAGTGGAAAACAGAGTTGTTTCTCTTCATTTATTCATGAACCCAGAGACTGAAGCGTTCAATGCTTGCGCTCTTTATTCTGTTACAGTCGTGACATTCTATTCTTTCCCTCTAATGAATTACATTTTATTTATATTTACAGTTATGCATTTGGAAAATGCTTTTAATCAATGCTTTTATACATGTATTCCCCAGGAATGGAACCCATGACATTAGCGCTACTATAAAGCCATGATCTACAGTATAAACTAAAACTCATATTTCAGCTCATTTTTATGCACAAAACCTTATCGAAATATAATCTACTTCAATATATATTGAAATCATTGTATTTGCACACACACACACACACACACACACACACACACACACACACACACACACACACACACACACACACACACACACAGCACACACACACACACACACACAACACACACACATGACACACACACACACACACACACACACACATGCACACACACACACACACACACGCACGCATCACACGCACGCACACACACACACACACACATGCACACACACACATACGCACACACACACACACACGCACATGCACACACACACACACACACACACACACAGTCTATGTATCAGTCCATAATGGCTGGTAGCCGTGGCTGTAAGAAGCATATAATGGAAACAGATTGCTGTGTTGATTGTGTAGGCCTCAGGCTCTCCATCCCAGAGGAGCACTGCAGTTTACAGTGTGTTCAAAGGAGAGGGCTAAAAGGCAATTACAATGTTAATGTGTCCTGGCGGGGGGGAACAAGGAGAGAAAATCCACAAGGTGATGGAGTGAGACAGGACCGCTAGAAACACTGCCGTCTGGACCGCCAGAGGAAAACACAACGGCAGCAATCAACAAGGAAAGACACACGTATGAATATATTCAGGTCACTTGAGAAAAGATAGGGCTGCTCTCGTATCTGACATGTAAAGAGAGAGAGAGATTGACGTTGTGTGTGTGTGTGTGTGTGTGTGTGTGTGTGTGTGTGTGTGTGTGAGAGAGAGAGAGAGAGAGCTGTGTTCATTCTCTGCTCTCGCAGGGTTAATATAACCCACATCTCTCCCGGGATCTCATAATAGGCCATTAAACAGGCGCATTAGGATAAATGAAAAGGCTTTTAAGTGGTTACCACAAGACCACCTGGATTTCACTCTCATATGTGTGTGTTTATGGCTAAAAGGGAATTTATTAGAGTTGTGGGATGTGATTTTTCTGTTTTTGTTCTTAGACTCTCAACACGTCTCTGCTTCAGTGAATTAATACGATCATCTGCAGGTTTATTTCAGATTGTTAGATCCCATATATATATATATATACAGTATATATATATATATGTGTGTGTGTGTGTGTGTGTGTGTAGTGTATATGTATGATATATATATATATATATATATATATATAGAAAAACGCGCATTTTGACCAATATATATTTATTTAGACAGATAGATAAACGGATAATAAATACTAAATTGAACTAAATGTTTTTTTTTTTAATTAATAAACAAATGAACATTTTCTAGTAATTTGTTCTGAGTTATTATCTGGTCCTTAATAATATTCTCAATAATATTCACAAAAACATTATATCATTCATGGAATGTTTCATTTCTGAAATGTTTTAGTCGGATCTTCATCCAACATTTTTTAAATGTTACAACATGTTTCAGAGAACATTCAAAAGTAACGTTTCCATATTTGGAAAATTATCAAATGAAATGTTTCCTTAATGTTTGCATTTTAAAAAAAATTGATGTTTTGAACATTCAGAAATAACATTTCATAAAACTTCTGTTAGCAAAACATTCTTAGAACATAATTTTGTTAGCTGGGGTATTATAATTAGCTTTATTTAAAAGCAATCAGAGTCTAAAATATGTTTAGGTAAACCTGTGTATAGCACATTTTTGTTCTAAATGTTGATTTGCAAATCTAATATAAACAAAAAATCAAGGGGCCGTCACAGACGTGACAATGGCATATGAACCACTGCTGAAAGTGCTTTTGGGAACGCAGCATCTACTAGTCATCTCTTCTGATAGGGGCTAATCAGCACAATAATGTACTTGGGATTGTGATGCTAATAGTAATGGATTCGGAGAGGGGCCAATGCACGCGATTGGCTAATTTCACTGCGCCGTGGCCCCCAGAGACACACGTGTCTTTTCAGTTTGGCTCTCTAATTGAAGTGTGTTATGTGTTATTTTCTGCCTCGCTGAGCCGCAGAAGAGGCTGGCAGTGCGGTCGGCTGACGGTTTCATACCGTGTCTGAAGCATAAAGATAAAATAGCTTTTGCTCTCATTTGAAATGCAATGCAAAGCATATACTCACTCTTAAAAATAAACGCTCTTTATTGGCATCAATGGTTCCATAAAGAGCCTTTAACATCCTTTAACATAATGGAACCTTTTCATTGCTCAAAATCTTATTTATAGTGTAAAAGGTTCTTTAGATTTTTAAAACGGCCCTTAAAAATAAAGGTGCTTCAAAAGGTTCTTCAAGCAATGCCATCACTGTAAAAAAAAATTACGGTAAAAAACAGCAGCTGTGGTTGCCGGAATTCTACTGTAAAAAATACAGTAACAACATTTTAGGTTTTACGGTTTTAACTTAAATTTACAGTTAAATACCGTAATTTCATTAACTGATATAATGTTAATATACCAACCTATTGAAGTACTGAAATCTGTTTTGTATCTTTGTAATACACTGATAGTCACCAAAAGCAGGAGATGATGAGGCTCACATGATGAACCAAAGCAGCTTTTAAATAATAACATGTATAGAAGGTGCACAGCGTCATTCACACAAGCACTAAACACCATCATAGTGAGACTCATTAAACTGAAATATGCAATAAACATTAATTTAACAGCATTAGATGTAACATACAACCCTAATAAACATAACTGATAAGAAAAAACTAAGAAGAAACAGTTATTTCAAAGAAAAAACATGCAACGCAGGGAATTCTGGGAACGTCAGTTTATGTTTTTTTCCCTGTAAATTTTACAGGAACTTACCGTTAACCATTTAACAGGTTTTTACTGTAGCATTTTCACAGTTTTTTACCGTTAAAATCACTGTTATTTTTTACAGTGATATAAGAACCATTTTTGGGTCCACAAAGAACCATTCAGTCAAAGGTTCTTTAAAAGAACCATCTCTTCATTACCTTTTAGAAACTTCTTTCACCACAAAGAAGCTTTTGTGAAGCAGAAAGGTTCTTCAGATGTTATGGAACCATTTAGACAAAAAGGTTCTTCTATGTGAAGCACCTTTATTTTTAAGAGTGTACACTAAGAAAAAATGGTTCTTTTAAGAACTGTTCACTGAAAGGTTCTTTGAGGAACCAAAGATGATGCACTCTTAAAAAATAAAGGTCCCCAAGAGAGGTTTTTCGCAGTGATGCCACAGAAGAACCATTTTTGTTTCATCAAAGAACCTTTCAGTGATCAGTTCATAAAATAAAAATGTTTTCTTAGTGTAAGGGCTATTTTAAAAATCTAATCTTTTCGACTATAAAGACCACGGAAAGGTTCCATGGATGTTAAAGGTTCTTCATGGAACCATCAATGCCAATAAAGAACCTTTCACAGCAAAACACCCTTTTGGAAGATTTATTTTTAAGAGTGCTGGTCCTTTAAGATGCAGTGAAGAAGAAACCTAAAAACAGAAAACACACACTTAGAATGAAAGGTTCATTACTGGAATTGACGGTTCCACGAAGATCCTTTAAGATCCATGGAATCTTTGCATTGCACAAAAGTAGAAAAGGTTCCATAGATAATTTAAATGTTCTAAAAAAAATTAAAGAACTAAACACTGAAAGGTATTTCAGGGAACCAAATATGTGACCCTGGACAACAAGACCATCAATTTTTCGAAATTGAGATTTATATATCATCTGAAAGCTGATTAAATAATCTTTCCATTGATGTATGGTTTGTTATGATAGGACAATATTTGGCTGAGATACAACTATTTGAAAATCTGGAATCTGAGGGTGCAAAAGAATCCAAATATTGAGAAAATCACCTTTAAAGTTGTTCAAATGAAGTTCTTAGCAATGCATATTACTAATCAAAAATTAAGTTTTGATATATTTATGGTAGGAAATTTACAAAACATCTTCATGGAACATGATCTTTATTTAATATCCTAATGATTTTTGGCATAAAAGAAAAATGTATAATTTTGACCCATACAATGTATTGTTGGCTATTGCTACAAATATACCTGTGTTACTGATGACTGCTTTTGTGCTGCAGGGACACATATGTTGTTTAGTACTGTGAGCAACAATACTAAACAACACAATAATGCAGAATGTGTGTTTTGGATCCAAATGCAGCCCTTGGCTTGAAGTACGCATTCTTAAACCTTTTGGAAAGTCATCATATCTACACTTTTTCATATGACTTGCTTGAGCTCATGCTTGCAGATGTGAGTTTGTCTGAACGATAAGCCCCATTACTCTGCGTCCCATAGAAGATAATTAATGATCTGTCTCTATATAGCAGCAGAAGAAGAGGGAATTGCTCCGCTACACTAGCTCGGCTCAGTGAAGTGTGTAATGAGAAAAAGGACAGAGCCGAATGAAGCAGCCACAGGGACAAAGGACCGGACTGATTATTTGTCTGGCCAAATCCTTTTGTTTCAGACTCCGGGATGCACCGGGATGCACAAAAAGACAGACAGAATCATGACACCGCTGCTCTTTAAGAATAGCTTGAGATCACCTTGCGGAGCGAGATAGCATTGAATCATTGACAAAGACAGCAGTGCGACACACCTGACTGATCCTGGATCAGTGTCCCGGGGGACAGATTGAGGATTATGTGAGGAGAGACTCCTGGGAGAAGCACCATGACCTCTTATTGCCCTCTATGATTTTTCTGAAGGGTAATAAACTGCAGAGAGGACGTCAAAATGACGTGCCATCACATTCACTATGCCAAAATACACATGACATTAGTTCCTGAGGATCACGTGCTTTGTCTTTGAATTTTACCAGTGAAAACACTCAGTGAAAAAACAGAATGGGAATGATGGGAAACATGGCACCAGATAATAGTGGCTGTAGAGGTGAGGAAAATCAATCTGATGCTTTTTCACACTCAAGAACAGTGACTTAACAGATCCTGAGAAGCTTTACAACACACCGGCTCCTTGCAAAGAATGTCGACAACATAATTATTCAGGGGTGCGTTTTACAAAACCATTGTTAGCTAACTATAGTTGTTAGTTTGATTAAGCTCTATAGGTAACGACGGAAATTGAGACCATAGTTGCTTTTGGGAAACACACCCCAGATTAGTAAATCTAGCCTTAGATTTCTTTATAATGCTCAGAAAGCCAAAAAGGTTGCATGTGAATGAAGGCATATATTATATTTCATTATATTACAATTTTTAATGCAAAATATAAATTTGACCAGAATAAGTCATCACCATGTTGCTACAAAGTCGGCTGCTATTATAATTCTCATCGACACTCTTATTGTTACTATTGTTTCTCCCCATAATTTTATTTTTATATTTGTTATATATAAAGAGTTCAGATGCAAAAGCCTCTAAGTGCCATCTGAAATGTTCTTCTAAAATGAGCATTTTCGTCAGGCTTCTATATTTATGTTCAGTTATTTCACTCATTGCCATTAAAATGAAATTACCGAACCTACACTCTAAAAAATACTGGGTTGTTTCAACCCAACTTTGGGTCAAATATGGACTAACCCAGCTGTTGGGTTAAATTTTTACATTCAATTTTTGACCCAAAAGTTGGGTTAGTCCATATTTGAGATCTGGGTTAGTCCATACACATGATGAGAGCCTGAGAAAAATGCTCATTTTAGAAGAAAATTTCAGATGGCACTTAGAGGCTTTTGCATCTGAACTCATCATATATGTAGGCTATAAATATATATATCTAAAAAAAAAAAAAAAAATCATTGGAATTTATCTCAAACGCGCTGAATGAAGCCCGTGTGCGTCTGTTCTTGTCCTGATTGTATTGTCGCAGCTGTGAATCGCCTGATAACGCCGCTCCGATTAACCCTTCCGCTCCCACCGGGACACCGAGGCCGAGCACAGCCTGCGGGATGAAGAACATCTCCGGGGGAAAGACAATCACTGATATGAGAGATTAGATACGGCGAATACAGGGCAACACGAACTCTATATATAGTATGTAGCCTACATAGTTATCTTAGAAGCATACAATTAATTAGAAATACATAACGACGTTCATATGGAAACCCCTGATCAACCAAAATTAGCATCACATTCACGGAATTAAATGATATTTTACCTAGAGTAATAGTTTATTAATAAAACATTTAGATTCAGTAAAACTGTCCGTTTTCCGAATTTGTCAAAATGTTTCTTTTTCACAGCCAACGTTCTAAATAATTACACATTTACATAACCGTTAACATAAATCACCGGACAAAGTTTAATAATATTCTATAAAATCGTTTTGTAGAATTTATTTATTTCAACGGAAATATTATTTTGTAGAAAATATAATAAAGTTTTGATTATTCGTTTACATTTTAGCATGGCAGGACATGACTAATATAATATATAGTCCTATGTAATCAGACCAACATTTATTGCAAAATATATATATTGGTTTGTTTCTTTAACGCACGAGTATCATTGTCTTGATACTAATTTAGAATTAATTTATTTCAAGAATAAAAACGCGAAACGTTAATACAGCGCATATTTTAAAGAACCGAGGATTTTATGGTATTTCACAATATTGTATAATTAATAATTCGATCCAAAACGACTGTAATGTGCTCATAGGCCTACATGATTTTATAAAGCGTCTGCTTGTTTATAGGAATCCACACAGATCGATCAGAACTGCGCTTTCATAAAGTACACATGAATATGATGAATACATGCGAGAGCAGATGAAAAAAAAATTCCATTAGAGAAAAAATATTTTTTTTATCGCTTAATAGGCCTAACTTTTCAAAATCATCTTTCAAAAAGAGTCCGATGATGCAGATTAACAGCCCAATGCGTAATATTTCTGCACCGTGACAAATAATCCATGAGAAACATCCTTGCTATTTTTTTTTACAAATTGAAAGGCAAAATTTAAGATAACTTAATAGCTGTAAAGTCGACCAAAAGTAAAATCTAATTCAAATCAGCGCCGTATTTCTTCCCTTGTCGAATAGAAGCAGGTTTAAATCCGTTCAAAAGAGTATTCCAACACCAACTGCGTGTTCCTCTTGTTGAAAATGAGTTCTAAACCTTCATCTGAAGCAATGAAAAACTGTAGATTTCAAAATGCACAAGAAGAATACTTCAAGAACACTTTTAGTGTCCACCTAGTACGATGCGTGGAGACGTTTATATATACGTAAAGTTATGCAACACTATGAGACCCCGGATGCCATTGGGTGCTGTGACCGAGCATATTGGGCATAATGAGAGTGGAGAGGAGGATGGGGTCCTGCAAGCACCTCCCCTAGAAATGCAGCAAATCTTTACCCAGTTTTTTTTGTCGGTGCGGAGTAGCGCGCGCACTGGGAACCGGAGACGCGCGAGACTCTTAGCATTGGCAGGCTGACGGTGACACGTGCCTCTCTCTCAACACCCCCGAGCTCCCGTGTACCGCATTGGCATCCAGCGACGGCCACCGAAACGCAGGAGTCGACGCTGTGCCACAGAGAACGGAAAAGCCGCGCAAAACCGCGAGCGTTCTCCTTTACGCACCGGACAGAAGCGCGCATCAGAGTCCGGCCGGAAAAAAAGAGAGAGGAGCGGGCGATCAGGATGCAGGTGCCAGGCATCATCTACATCTGAGAGTGACATGAACCACGGAATTAGCCAAAACACCAGGCAGAGCTGGAGATAACGAACACGCGTCACCACGATCTTCTCGCTCCGTCGATGCGCAGACAAAGAACTCCGGTCGCACTCTAAATTCGATATAGCTAGAAAAACATCTGAAGGGGAATTTTAACACCAGTCTCGTTTAGGAGAGCAATCATGGCCACGTTAATTAAAAGCAAGATCTCGAACAAGCTGTCTAACGCGGCCACCACGGTCACCAATAAGTCGCAGGCGAAGGTGAGTGGGATGTTCGCCAAACTGGGCTTCCAGGCCGCCACCGATGAAGAGGGTTTGGGCTTCGCCGCCTGCGATGATCTGGACTATGACCACAGGCAGGGGCTTCAAATGGACATCCTTAAAAACGAGGAGATGGGTGGAGGAGAGGGCGGCGGGGAACCGGGGGGCGAGGGGGCCGTCGAAGGGGACAGCCATTACCAAAGGGATGGAACGGGTCCGCCGCCCTCAGCGTCCAAAGACGGAGGATTATGCTCCGAAATCGACAAGCCAAGAATTACTACTTGGGAGGCAGGATGGAACGTGACCAATGCGATCCAGGTGAGGAGGCATTACGCGTCACGGCGATGCATATCAAAAAAATAACATTCTAAAGTTTTTAGCATTGATCAATATGGAAATGTTACGTGAAAACTGTTTGCTATATACGTTTTTAAAAGAGGCAAAACGGCGTAGATTTTTCTTGTGCTGATGTCGTGTCACGGGGGGTCCGATTGATATTAAGGGACGTTCATCAACGAGTTGAGCTTTATAAAACAGCATTCAAGCAGTCAATTCATTATGCATTTGCATACAGGCATTTTGTGCGGTTTGCATGAGCAATTCCGTCTTTTTTCGACGTGCGTAAAACTGGAGAGCACAATGTGCCTTATACACGTTACGATTAAAAATATCCGTTCCGAAATGTATGCATTCTTTAAAAAAAAAAATAACTTGCCAAAAAATGCATATTCAAACGATGAAAATTAATCGTGCGCAGTTCAAGCTCTTAGTATCAAAAGTGACGTCCGTGACGTGACCCCTGCCTATTTGATTCATCCTGATGATGACGACACAATGAGGTGAGCGTGACTTTGCTCGCAGCGAATGGAAATGTCTGGACTGAATTTAGCTGCATTCCTAATGCTCCATCACAACACCTGCAGTGAATGTAGAAGCTGATGATGGCGCATAACGTGCCAAATCCGTAAAAGAACAAAAACGTGACACCAAGACCAAAATGCACTCTTAAAAATAAAGGTGCTTCACAGAATAACCTTTTTTTGTCTAAATGGTTCCATAACATCGGAAGAACCTTTGTGGTGAAAGAAGGTTCTTCACATTATAAAGAGATGGTTCTTTGTGGAACCAAAAATGGCTCTTTTATGGCATCGCTGTGAAGCAACCTTTTATTTTTAAGAGTGTGGGTATAACCGCACTGTGCATAGAAATACAATGGAATAGAACAGAATGCATGGGGCATTGCATAGTGAATTACAGTGTGAGCATAAAAAACAAGCAGCGTTCTGTTGTATAAAGCCATGCTCTGCTTATCTCCCCAGGGCATGTTTGTTCTCGGGTTACCCTACGCCATTCTCCACGGCGGATATCTCGGACTGTTCCTCATTATATTCGCTGCAGTCGTGTGCTGCTACACGGGGAAAATCCTCATCTCTTGCCTCTATGAAGAAAACGAAGACGGCCAGCTGGTACGAGTGAGAGACTCGTATGTGGATATTGCCAATGCATGCTGCGCGCCACGCTTCCCCACGCTGGGAGGCCACATCGTCAACGTAGCCCAAATCATCGAGCTGGTGATGACCTGTATATTATACGTGGTGGTGAGCGGAAACCTGATGTACAACAGCTTCCCAAACCTCCCCGTGTCCCAGAGGTCTTGGGCCATCATCGCCACCGCTGCTCTTCTGCCTTGCGCCTTCCTCAAGAACCTCAAAGCCGTGTCTAAGTTCAGCTTGCTCTGCACCATCGCGCACTTCATCATCAACATCCTAGTGATCGCATACTGTCTGTCCAGGGCGCGAGACTGGGCCTGGGACAAGGTGAAGTTCTACATCGACGTCAAGAAGTTCCCCATCTCCATCGGCATCATCGTCTTCAGCTACACCTCGCAGATCTTCCTGCCTTCGCTGGAGGGGAACATGTATAAGCCCAGCGAGTTCCACTGCATGATGAACTGGACTCACATCGCTGCCTGCATCCTCAAAGGCTTGTTTGCCTTGGTGGCTTATTTGACGTGGGCCGACGAAACCAAGGAGGTGATCACCGACAACCTGCCGTCCGGCATCAGAGCCGTCGTTAACCTCTTCTTAGTGTCCAAGGCGCTGCTTTCATACCCGCTGCCGTTCTTCGCCGCCGTGGATGTCCTGGAAAAGTCTTTCTTCCAAGAAGGAGGGCGTGCGTTTTTTCCGGATTGCTACGGGGGCGACGGGCGTCTCAAATCATGGGGTCTTTCGCTCCGCTGCGCACTAGTTGTGTTCACTATGCTTATGGCTATATACGTGCCGCACTTTGCGCTCCTCATGGGTCTGACGGGAAGCTTGACGGGCGCGGGTTTGTGCTTTCTCCTCCCCAGCTTATTTCATCTCAAGTTGTTGTGGAGAAAGCTCTTGTGGCATCAGGTCTTCTTCGACGTCGCCATATTCGTGATCGGGGGTATATGCAGTATTTCTGGATTCATCCATTCCGTCGAGGGCCTCATCGAGGCGTACAAATACAACCTGTCCGATTAGTCTGGAAAACAATGAGCGGTGGTAGTTTGGTGATAAGTGTTACACATCCCACATATTGATAACCAAACCGATACGTTTCCCCCAGAAAAAATAAATAAATAAATAGCTTTTAACCCAAGCCACTCTTAAAAATAAAGCTTCCAAAAGGGTGTTTTTGCAGAAGAACCATTCATGTGTCCCTGCAGCACAAAAGCAGTCATAAGTAACACAGGTATATTTGTAGCAATAGACAACAATACATTGTATGGGTCAAAATTATACTTTTTTTTTACGTCAAAAATCATTAGGATATTAAGATCATGTTCCATGAATATATTTAGTAAATTTCCTACCGTAAATATATCAAAACTTAATTTTTGATTAGTAATATGCATTGCTAAGAACTTCATTTGAACAACTTTAAAGATGATTTTCTCAATATTTTGATTTTTTTGCACCCTCAGATTCCAGATTTACAAATAGTTGTATCTCAGCCAAATATTGATTTATCATAACAAACCATACATCAATGGAAAGATGATTTATTCAGCTTTCAGATTGGTTTTGTGGTCCAGGGTCACATTTTTGGTTCCCCAAAGAAGCTTTCAGTGAACAGTTCCTAAAAGAACCATTTTGAAGATCATTTTAAAACTGCATTTGAAAGGTTTCATGGATGTTCACGGTTCTTCACAGAACCATTGATGCCAATAAAGAACCTTTATTTTTAAGAGTGCAGGTTGATTCAAATCTGACCTTAACACACAATAAATCAGCGATTCTTTAAGCATCCACATGAGAAAAGCCTTGGACAGCAGTATAGATACCAGAGCAAACGTACCTATATTTTTGTTGTTAAGCGAGAAAATGGGATTTTATTTCAGCTTTGATTTGGGAATCATTTCATTTGAGTGCAAGACATTCAGCTGAGCAAAGCAATGCTGTGAGAGGGCAAATCTCCTAAGAACAAAAAAACAACCAATTAACGCCTTGGCAATAAACACAATAGAGTATGTTTAAAATAAATTGATGGATTTTCCTTAATTCGATCTGAGGACACGTATAGCATAAGTCTTAATTATTATCGTTTGCATTTACTGAACCAAATCGGAGAGGGCAATATAGAAAATAATAATAATAAAGGCAGCATACTGGACGGTGAATAGAAGTACTTTAACTATGCATTTTGATCGTATGATGTCCATGCAGTATTAGAGATATTCAGAAGAAACGAGGGTTTTATGAGCATTGCGCTGCGTTTCAATTGCTCTCTGACAGAAATCATATACAAAGAGACTCGTATTTTTACAAGACATCGAATAACGAACAACAAAGAGTCGCTGAAGATGAAGATAATGAAGAGGAGAACGAAAATCACGGAAGATATTAAAACATCCCACCAAGTCAAATCGCTAAATTTCGATTTCGAGCATTGTGTTGTTTATCGGATATCAAATGTCGTAATTTAAAACTATTAATAATGTTAATGTCCCCCTCGGTGAGATTTATTATAGAGTCGTTGGATCGAAATCAAGAGACTTGCATAAGACATTTTTTTCATTTTGTGCAATCCAATGGGTGCTGTGGAAATGTTATAAAACCGTATGTGTTGTGTTATTGTGGTTTAAAAGATGGAATGTATATCACAACATCGTTATCATATATCGTGAAAATGAATATATTGAAGAATAAAGAAACGCGTGAAATTATAGGCTATTGTACAACTGTTTTTTTGGTTTTGTGTGATATGGAAAAAAATCAATTTTCCCTTCAAAACAGAATAAATCTACAAAATAAATCAGTTGAGTCCCTTCTCAGAGATTTATTCCAAACGCGCATCTACATCTTATGGGTTCACATATTATATTAGGCTGCATAGCAAATGCATTTAAGATTTTTTGATAATTTCGGCAGAGAAAAATAAAGCTTTATTTGATGCATCACAGTTGACTGCGCATTCACAATTTTAATGACCGCTGCTAATAAATGCATTAGGCTACATATCGTCCAATGGATTCATATGCATTATTTCAGTCATGTGCGTTTAAATAAATTGCAATGCACATGATAAATGCAATGCACATAGATAAATGCAATGCACATGATAAATGCAATGCACATAGATAAATGCAATGCACATAGATAAATGCAATGCACATGATAAATGCAATGCACATAGATAAATGTAATGCACATGATAAATGCAATGCACATAGATAAATGCAACTTGTCATTCTGCTTCATACACGGCGCAACAGAATGAAGTGAACTCGTGCAGAAAATGCGTGACAGATTTTTGCTCTCGGCTCTGATTCCGCAGGTAACACATGCGAGCTCACAGGCAGACATCTGGACGGGCTGTTTCTCAGTTACTAAGGCGATATGAACAAAATAAATACATAAAATACAAAGCGCATTCGCATATGGTTGCGCGCGCTTGATAAACATCAAAACGTGCTACAGTCTACAGCCTACATAAGACATTTCAAAAGATAATTCACTAAAAAAAATTAGATTAGGCGCAAAATAATTATATATGACACTATTGCATCGTCATAGCCTAAGAAGGAGGTCAAAGACTGTTTCTGCATTAACGCAAGTGGAGCGGCAAGTCGGTCGTGTTGGATTGTGGGAAATCGAGTTCAACCCGCGGAGCCATTTTCTCATTACTGGCCCACGCTTGAGAAACTGAGTCTGTAGCGCCATCTGGTGGCTTCATGAAACACTGACAAAACGAGACGAGACTGCTGTACAGTGTTACCAACTTAACACTTTTGTGGCTAAATTTAACATCTAGTTCTTCCAAAAGCACCTAGCAACAAATTAGCTATTTTCAAAATTTATTTGGCAACTTTTAGCCTAATAAGTGACTCAAATAATAAAGGAACATTTATCATTTAAATCACACACAGAGAACCAAAGATGCCTTGCAGTACACACCACGTGACTTAAGTTAGCTGCTATTTACAATAGTTTAATTTAATAATAATAGAGTAATTGTTTATTTATGATACACTTTGTTAGTAGCTTGTACTTGCGATTGTTGATCAGTTAGTACACTAAGAAAAATATCTAGAAAAATAGAAAATTACTAGTAGCCTACCTTTTCCAAGACATTATAAATGATCTAAAGTTCCTTCATATTAACATAGTAGATTGTGCCATATTTTACACTTTTCTTAGCGTGTGCTATACTAACCAACTACTAATACACTGCTTAAAACTATAATTGTTCAGAACTGTGTTTTACGGTTTACTAGCTAATAAAACAATTATAATTAATTGTAAATCTAAATTTTCAAAAATGAATGCATTTAAAAATAGCTGTCTACATTTGAATATATCATGTATTTATATTATTTCACGAACAAATCTAAATAAACAGTTTTTGCTGAGATTTGATGCACTACAATTTTGCGTCGCGATTACGTAATGACGTAACATCGCGAAGTGAACCCAGCACGTCCTTTAGCAACAAAACAACGTTCCTTTATCAACTTCTCCTGAAAATAAGCGGTCAACACTGGCATAAACTCAACATTTGACAGGATTAGTAAAGTACATCACAACAACAGCTGATACAGTTGAGTTTTTACACACAGAAAATGTCTTGAACTTTAGTTCACAGAGACGAACGCTTTTTGAAGCACCTAAACATTGACTTTACATTAAGATTTATACTTTTACGTAAACGTACAAGAGCGCTTTTCGCACATGGACTGCAGTGATAATGTACAAGTGTCTAAAATCGCCAGAGATTATAATATTTTGTTAAAAACCGTTTGCAAATGACATAACCGTATTTACTCACCTTCATCGTCGCTGCAAATCCCGTATGAGTTCTCAAATAACACGAGAAATGATTAGCGGAGTGAATGCGGTTTACACTGAACAAAAACAGAAATAAAACTTTTATTTTTTAAAGTATAAAATAAAACAAATTCAGTTATTAAACCGAGAATCCGCGATCAAATCTCAAGCCCGCATTTTCAAATTTACGAGCGTCAACCGTCACTTCGTGAGGCGCGAAATTTGAATATGCGAACGCGCCAAAGTGATTCGATCAAAATAAACACAGCTTCTTTTTAATTTGTTCTTAACTAGTGGTTATGTTTTAAACCAGTTCATGTGTCAGATATAGACAGGACAGAACATACTGATAACCCATTGTTTCATCTTAAAGGAATTTATTCCCCACACATCACAGTGAAATACATTAAAAGTTCTATTGAGGTTCTTAAGTCATATTAAAACAGCATTTATTGTTTCAATCAATGGTTAAAACTTTACAACGTGGTTTAATTACATATTTACAAATGCATGTAAATTGTAGCATAACACGTAAAAACAACATACAAAGCCCAAGAGAGGCAGAAGAGATCAGTAAGATGAATTGCTGAGTGTTTTGTTCAGCAAGTTCAGGTCTGAAGAACGGACCGGGGTCTAGTTGTTGTCTTCAGGCTTCTTCGAGGAGTTCTCCAGCACCCACGGGTGCACCATGACACCCTGGATAGGGAGACGGTGCATGGGGTTGTGTTTGAGCAAGCGGTTTATCAGGTCTCTGCTGCCCTCGCTCACATGAGCAGGGTATGTGAACTCAACCTGGAGAGAACCAGAGATGGTCAAAGATATATAATATACTAATAACACACGTTTACATCAGACAGACTGACGATCATCTACATAAAACGGGTTCAAAATAATCTCAGGACACTTGCAGGTATCTCGGTTCATATATTAATATAGAACAAATGCGAATTATGCGTTTAATCAACAAGAGCCTCAGTGATAAACTAGTAACACTTTAAGCTTCCATTTAACCCCTTAACTTCATCCCCATTTTTGAAAATTCACGAGAAAGTGCAGTATCCAAACTTAAATTATTATAATTCATGAACGCTTTTGAATACAGACCTAAGGTTGGTCTCCTTTTAAAAAAGACAATTAGCAGATTATTACAAAAGTGAAACCATTTAATAAAATTAAAGTATTAAAAAGTTATACAACTTTAAATTTACTGTAAAGAAAATGTATTATATTATTTTTATTGTATTTTATATAAAATAAATATTTTTAAAAAAAGTTAAAAATCCAAAATTGCTATAAAATTAAAGCCATATGTCTACATAAGTTGTGTTCCAAATTTGAAGTTGATATAAAAAAAAATTGAGGTTCATATTATTTTGTTTCGGCGTTATACCACAAACAGCCACCGGGTGCCATTGAGTTATTTTTTTATGCATTTCTGTCACATATCTATCAATTTCTCTCTCAATATTACATCTATACAAAATAACCACCAAATATGGAATCTTGAGACTCAGACCTTTCCAACGATATGCGTTTTGTCAAGATTATAAAAGTTTTGATTCTAAAAGACCGTAATACATTTTGTAATATGAACCGCCGCTAAGGGGGAGGAGCCTGATAAAACATTTTAAAGTACCGTTTCTATGGTAACGCAATGTTTGATTTCAAAATGGTTTTCACGGGATGAATTTTGAGATTTTAAGCTTTCGAATGGTATATAACTTATGATGATTGCTAAAACATGTGATGGGGAAAAAGGCAAGGATATAAAGACTTTTTGTGACGAAGCTCAGAACTGTTATGATGTTGATTTATCATAGACGCTTGGTGCACTCTTGTCATATATGAATCTATTACTGTTCCTACATAATTTGTAACAACAAAAAATGGTAATATATCTATTTAGGAGACCTAGACCTTTCCAATGATATATAGTTTGTCATGATTACATTAGGATTTAAGTGTAATGTAGTGAAGTAAACTTAGGCGTCCCGTATACGGTGACAGTTAAGGGGTTAAAGCACATTAGTCATGATTTAATACTTTTACAGCATATACTAACCTAGTTTAATGTTAACTTCTACCTAGTAACATTGCTAGGTTTTATCATTTGTTTATAGTTTAGATTAAGGTTACATTTATCACATTAGTCATCATGATTTAATAATTTCAAAGCATATACTAACCTAGTTTAATGTTAACTTCTACCTAGTAACATTTAAATTGTTAGTTTGTTTTATAATACATTCAAAATTATATAGATCAATGAAGAACAGTGTATTTCTAAATTAATTCCCGGATTAATAACAGCCGTTAAACATTTTAGTCATGAGTTAATTAAATTAATTTTACAGTGAAGTGCTACTACAATGACTTCATATTAGCTAGTGTAAAAAAAAAAAACTACATAGTTAGAAGTTTTGTAGTCGTGTAGATCTATAACCTAACAATTCTAACCTGAAGAGCACCCAAACCCAATTAATTTTAACAGATTACCATTTTCAATGTCTTAAACAGAAATGAGCAGTATGTGTGCAACACAAGGAGACAGATTCTTGCAAAGAGGATCTTTATCTTGTCATTGCTGATCAGCCGTGTAAAGCTAGGACTTTCTGAGTATTTCACTTACTCTAGAAATCTTGCGGTACGTCTCCTCGTGGCTCTTTGTTTCAAAAGGTGGACGGCCAACCAGAAACTCATAGCAGAGCACTCCGAGACTCCACAGATCCACCTTCTCATCGTGCGTTTTGCCCTCAATCATCTCTGGAGGAAGATAGTCCAGCGTACCACACAGCGTCGACCTCCTGACAGACAGCAACAGATGCATGATAAACACACTGAACACACACACTCAAACACAACCACACACAACACAACCACTCAAACAACCACACACACTCAAACAACCACACACACTCAAACAACCACACACACACACTCAAACAACCACACACACACACTCAAACAACCACACACACACACTCAAACAACCACACACACTCAAACAACCACACACACTCAAACAACCACACACACTCAAACAACCACCCACAAACACACTCAACCGCAAACACCAACCGCAAACACACACACTCAACCACCCAACCACACACACACCACCCACCCAACCGCAAACACACACCCACCCAACCAGCAAAAACACACACACTCAACCACACACACACTCAACCACCCACAAACACACACACTCAACCACCCACCCAACCACAAACAAACACACACTCAACCACCCACCCAACCACAACACACACACTCAACCACAAACAAACACACACACCACACACACTCAACCACCCACCCAACCACAAACACACACACACACACACACACACACACACACACACACTCACCACCCACCCAACCACAAACACACACACTCAACCACCCACCCACAAACACACACACACTCAACCACAAACAAACAACACACACACTCAACCACCCACCCAACCGCAAACACGCACACACTCAACCACCCACCCAACCACAAACACACACACACTCAACCACCCACCCAACCGCAAACACACACACTCAACCACCCACCCAACCAACCGCAAACACACACACACTCAACCACCCACCCAACCAACCGCAAACACACACACTCAACCACCCACCCACCCGCAAACACACACACACCTCAACCACCCACCCAACCACAAAACACACACAACACCCACCACAAACACACACACACTCAACCACAAAAAAACACACACACACTCAACCACCCACCCAACCGCAAACACACACACACTCAACCACCCACCCAACCACAAACCACACACACCACTCAACCACCCACCCAACCGCAAACAACACACTCAAACCCACCCAACCAACCGCAAACACAACACACTCAACCACCCACCCAACCAACCGCAAACACACACACTCAACCACCCACCCACCCGCAAACACACACACACCGCACTCAACCACCCCCAACCGCAAACACACACACCACTCAACCACCCCCCAACCGCAAAACACACACGCACTCAACCACCCACCCAACCGCAAACACACACACCACTCAACCACCCACCCAACCGCAAAACACACACACACGCACTCAACCCACCCAACCGCAAACACACACACACACACCACTCAACCACCCACCCAACCGCAAACACACACACACACCCTCAACCACCCACCCAACCGCAAACAACACACACACACCCTCAACCACCCACCCAACCGCAAACACACACACACCACACACACTCAACCACCCACCCAACCACCGCAAACACACACACTCAACCACCCACCCACCCAACCGCAAACACACACACACACTCAACCACCCACCCAACCGCAAACACACACACTCAACCACCCACCCAACCACAAACACACACACACTCAACCACCCACCCAACCGCAAACACACACACACTCAACCACCCACCCAACCGCAAACACACACACACTCAACCACCCACCCAACCACAAACACACACACACACACCCAACCGCAAACACACACACACACACTCAACCACCCACCCAACCGCAAACACACACACTCAACCACCCACCCAACCACAAACACACACACACTCAACCACCCACCCAACCGCAAACACACACACACTCAACCACCCACCCAACCGCAAAACACACACACTCAACCACCCACCCAACCAACCGCAAACACACACACACTCAACCACCCACCCAACCGCAAAACACACACACTCAACCACCACCCAACCAACCGCAAACACACACACACCTCAAACCCACCCAACCAACCGCAAACACACACTCAACCACCCACCCACAAACACACACACACACTCAACCACCCACCCAACCGCAAACACACACACACTCAACCAACCCACCCGCAAAACACACACACTCAACCACCCACCCACCCGCAAACACACACACTCAACCACCCACCCAAACCGCAAACACACACACACTCAACCACCCACCCAACCGCAAACACACACACACTCAACCACCCACCAACCGCAAACACACACACACCAACCACCCACCCAACCGCAAACACACACACACTCAACCCCCACCCACACACAGTAAACCACCCAAACTGAGAAAAACACCCTCCTCAGGAAATCAAAAAGACAACGAGCAGCACTTAAGGGTTGTGCTGATAGACGATAGTATCGTGATAAAGATATCGCCTGTGGCTGATGCCTTTGACAATAGCAAGAAGATTAATATTATTATTAGGCTAGTAATACTTTCTAATTAATATTAGGGCTTATTTGTTGCATTACATTTCTTTTTCCATGCTTTCACAGTAGGGCTGAACGATTAATTGCATTTGCGATAATATCGCGATATGAGAAAACGCGATTCTTCAACCGCAGAGGCTGCGATTACACTGTCACGTGACACGCGAGAGTAGGAGTAAAGTTGTGTGTTGACTTGAAGATCATCGTATGACATCAAAGTACGGTGAGAGAAAGCATAAGGAGAGTTGCTTTTTAGCTCTCGCATACTTTGATGACCACAGCGATCGGTCTAGCAGCGCTGCTTCAAGTCAAACACATCTAAGTCTTCAGAGGAAGCATCAAGTTGGCATCGCTATGTTGCCAAGTCTGCAGTTTGCCGCGGGTTATTTTCGTGTCCGCGGGTCTTACATAACATGCAGAATTGACGCATACATGTAAAGATATCATTTGTTGTATTTTCCTGTCAAAATAACGGAGTTCTTCAGCTTTTAAGAACTGCCGGGTTCTCCGCTAGTGGGGGAGCTAATGCGTAAACGTCAATCTCATTGGCCGGCGCTCACCTATCATCGTCCCTGTTTTGATTTCAGCGAATCAGTTCGAGCGAAAGCAGACTACGTGTTAATATTCATGAACCCAGCAGCTCAATAATCCTTAGTGCGTTTTTATTGTTATTAGTGGTAGAATTCGTAGTTGTTTTGTTTCTTATCAGTATTATTTGTAGATTTCTTTTTCCTTTTTTTTAGAAACACTAAATGACAAACAATATCTTAAGCACCAGTTCTAAGTTCAGTCAAATGACAAATACATTCATACAAGGTTATTCTAATTACTAAAGTTCTATCATCATATAATGCTCAAATTTAATGCTAAATGATCATAATATCATATTATAATGTTTGATGACTGATGCTAAGTGAGATATTTAAAAAAAAAACTGTGCCATTTTACAAACATAAGCTTTATATAGATTAATTATATATAATTGAAAATATTCAGTTGATTATTGTAAATATCACCACCCAACCGCAAACACACACACACTATCAACCACCCACCCAACCGCAAAACACACACACACTCAACCACCCACCCAACCGCAAACACACACACACTCAACCACCCACCCAACCGCAAACACACACACACTCAACCACCCACCCAACCGCAAACACACACACAACTCAACCACCCACCCAACCGCAAACACACACACACTCAACCACCCACCCAACCGCAAACACACACACACACCTCAACCACCACACCACAACCACAACACCACACACACACCTCAACCACCCACCCAACTGCAAACACACACACACTCAACCACCCACCCAACCGCAAACACACACACACACACTCAACCACCCACCCAACCGCAAACACACACACACACAACTCAACCACCCACCCAACCGCAAACACACACACACACTCAACCACCCACCCAACCACAAACACACACACACACACTCAACCACCCACCCAACTGCAAACACACACACACACTCAACCACCCACCCAACCGCAAACACACACACACTCAACCACCCACCCAACCGCAAACACACACACACTCAACCACCCACCCAACGACAAACACACACACACACTCAACCACCCACCCAACCGCAAACACACACACACTCAACCACCCACCCAACCGCAAACACACACACACTCAACCACCCACCCAACCGCAAACACACACACAACTCAACCACCCACCCAACCGCAAACACACACAACACTCAACCACCCACCCAACCGCAAACACACACACAACTCAACCACCCACCCAACCGCAAACACACACACACACATCAACCACCCACCCAACCGCAAACACACACACACACTCAACCACCCACCCAACCGCAAACACACACACACACTCAACCACCCACCCAACCGCAAACACACACACACACACTCAACCACCCACCCAACCGCAAACACACACACACACACTCAACCACCCACCCAACCGCAAACACACACACACACACTCAACCACCCACCCAACCGCAAACACACACACACACACTCAACCACCCACCCAACCGCAAAAACACACACCACCCCACACTCAAACCACACCACCACACCAACCGCAAACACACACACACTCAACCACCCACCCAACCGCAAACACACACACACTCAACCACCCACCCAACCGCAAACACACACACACTCAACCACCCACCCAACCGCAAACACACACACACTCAACCACCCACCCAACCGCAAACACACACACACTCAACCACCCACCCAACCGCAACACACACACACTCAACCACCCACCCAACCGCAAACACACACACACTCAACCACCCACCCAACCGCAAACACACACACACTCAACCACCCACCCAACCGCAAACACACACACACACACTCAACCACCCACCCAACCGCAAACACACACACACTCAACCACCCACCCAACCGCAAACACACACACACACACTCAACCACCCACCCAACCGAACAAACACACACACTCAACCACCCACCCAACCGCAAACACACACACACACACTCAACCACCCACCCAACCGCAAACAACACACACACACTCAACCACCCACCCAACCGCAAACAACACACACACACCCACCCAACTCAAACCACACCACCCAACCGCAAACACACACACACACACTCAACCACCCACCCAACCCAACACCAACACACACACACACACATCAACCACCCACCCAACCGCAAACACACACACACACACCCAACCGCAAACACACACACACTCAACCACCCACCCAACCGCAAACACACACACACACTCAACCACCCACCCAACCGCAAACACACACACACTCAACCACCCACCCAACCGCAAACACACACACACTCAACCACCCACCCAACCGCAAACACACACACACTCAACCACCCACCCAACCGCAAACACACACACATCAACCACCCACCCAACCGCAAACACACACACACTCAACCACCCACCCAACCTGAACAAACACACACACACACTCAACCACCCACCCAACCGCAAACACACACACTCAACCACCCACCCACCGCAACACACACCTCAACCACCACAAACTGAGAAAAACACCCTCCTCAGGAAATCAAAAAGACAATGAGCAGCACTTTAAGGTTGTGCTTAGGGTGCTAACGTGATCATAGATGATCCTGTGATCCGTACGGACCAGTCCCCAACGTTCGGCACGCATTGTGATTGCGGATCAACTGATAAGTTTAACATAGGTATTGTTGATAAGTTTATTTTCATTTTGCACAGCGCTCCGTTTCTGACGCATCAGCCGCACACGCATTAGTGAGCTTAGAACGCGTGAGCAAAGAGAGGTCGTGATTTATGTATCACCGACGATTTCAAAACAACAAGCCTCAACGAAGATAGGATTACACATACAGACACAAGGAGTTATGTTAAAATAACCGTTTTGGCAAGTATTCTGGTAAAACAGTCAGTTATGTCTTAAGTTAACGTATACAGCCGAGAAAAACCGGATGTGTCAGTATTTGGTCCGTGCATTTAGTCTTAAAGAGACAGCAGCCTATAACACCTGATTCTGTCTGCTAATCATCTGTATTTAACTTATGCAGTAAGCATTATTGTGTTTTACACTTCATTTGTACATTTCTGCACCTGAATACTACTGTTACTGTCTTTATTATAATTTTATGTTGTAGGCTGGAAATCTATCTATTGGTTGAAAATCTAATTAATTTGTGTAATTGTTCTTGGTTTATTACTGACTTTAGTAGTAAGGCAACTTTTTTTTGCTGATCCGAAAAATTATCCGATCCGTGACTCAAAATCCGAACCGTGAGTTTTGTGATCCGTTGCACCACTAGTTGTGCTGATAGACGATAGTATCGTGAAAAGATATCGCCTGTGGCTGATGCCTTTGACAATAGCAAGAAGATAATATTATTATTAGGCTAGTAATACTTTCTAATTAATATTAGGGCTTATTTGTTGCATTACATTTATTTTTCCACATTTTCACAATGTTACACGTTATAACCAATCACACACCATTATGTTGAGCTCATGAATGTAATGGCCAATCAGAGGCGTTCAGATGAGTCATCGCTGAAAGATGAGTTCTCTTGTTCAGTGCACGCTGACTGAATTCTGACTCAAATTCTCTCATCATAAACAAGTACAGATGTACTTGCAATGAAAGTATGAGATTTAATCATCATAATGATTATAACGGGAGTGTTTTTAAAGTGTATAAACTCAAAAAAGTTAGTTATGATGTTCTTTGGTAATGTAAATGCTCTTTGCTTGTTTTCTGTAGCTGCTCTTTGAATAACCAAGGAAATGTAAGCCTTGGTAATCTACAATATTTCTATTAAACCATGTTAAATACAAATTCAGTCATATTAAGAACATTAGGCTGCTTTTAGCCTTAAAAAAAAACAATAATAAGATAAAACACAAAGTTAGCACGATAATGTGACCTGTGCTGGCAAAATGGGTCACAATGAGCAATTTTCAAAAATGAGTTATTTCACATTCTCCATTAAAAGATGAATCAGATGAAAAATGACTGATCTACAGCTGTTTGAAGTCAGCAAACTCAATTCTGAGAAAAACCAAGTTGAAGTTCTGAAGGGTCCAAAGCTGCATTGTTCCTCTACTTCCTTTCTTAATATTAATTACTGTATTAATAATCAATAGCCATTTTTTTTTTTCTTTATTAAAAATAAGAACAGATGCAAAAAAAACAACAAAGAAAAATAGGCCTAGTACATACCCTTTTTCATTTTACATCTAAACAAAAGCATTCAAGTAAGAAAAACAAATGATCAAATGTAAAAATCACTTCAAGTGTGTTCATTAGAGATAAATTGATTATTAAAACTACAAAAGCAGTTCAATCAAGATCAGCAATCTTTTTTTATTGTTAGATTAACATCAGACAGACAGCCTGTATAATAAGACCTACTGTACTGCACGGATCTAATATAATGTTACACATCAGATGTTTTCACCAACAATTCCCCAAACGTTCATTTAAGACATAATAGATTATGTTTGCGTGAATAGACTACCTAAATCTGTATTTCTGTGTACTGTATGCGCCGTTATGCGATTCATATCAGTCAGCGGCAGCACAAGAAGTGAGCAGAGAAAAATAGTGCTCCTCAAAAAAAAAAAAAAAAAAGTATATATACAAATAAAGATAATTTTAGATGTTTAATTACTATTTGGAGCATTGGGATCACTAGACGAGGGCTTAATGAACTAATTTTAGTGAAAACCTGAATTTCGACATTTCACTTTTGTCGTCTGTCGCTCAAAATAAGCCCGTGCACATTCACACTCATTTTGCCAGCACTGGACATATCGTGTATGCAAGTGATCTCACACGCTCACGCTGACGATATGAAAATTAAGCATATCGCCCAACACTATGGCACTGTAACGGTTAATGAAACGAACAATAACGACATGCACAAAACCAAAGTTATGATTACACCTGCTTATGCAAGCAGAAGGCTGACCTGGAGGAGGGCGTGTGGACAGACCACCCAAAGTCTGCGATCTTCAGTTCTCCATTAGACCCCAGAAGCAGATTTTCAGGTTTAATGTCTCTATGAATCACGTTCTTGGAGTGACAGTAGCTCAGAGCGTCTGCGAGCTCCAATATATACTGCAAGCAGACCGTATACACATTATGAGACGTTATCAGTCTTCATACATTAATCATGAGCTATGAAAGCGGAGCAGACAGTGGTTTCTCACCGTGGCACTGCGCTGGTCATCAAAGGTCCCGCAGCGCTGGAGCTCTCCGTACAGCTCTCCTTTAGGAGCGAACTCAAGGATGAGATAAACACGTGCCGTGTCGTGGAAATAACCGTAGAGACGCAGGATATTGGGATGTCTGAAAGGAGACGAGACGGTAAGTTCACAACACATCTTAATTTCCAAATGCATGGGTTCCAGCGCAAAGGTGGGGATCTTTTCAATTTTAGCATTTCTGATTCTTAATTCACAGTTTTGATTTCAATAAAGTATAAGACACTGAATAAAATATTTATTCTATCATTTGTAAAACATTGTTGCAGCTGAATACCATGAACAAAAATCAGCAGCCTAAAAAACATTGGTATTTTTGTAAAAAAAATAAGTAAAAAGACATTCTCAACATTGAGCCGCACTGAAACAGCCAATCAGAGCAGAGTTCAACATTGAGCCGCACTGTGAAACAGCCAATCAGAGCAGAGCTCTACATTGAGCCGCACTGTGAAACAGCCAATCAGAGCAGAGCTCTACATTGAGCCGCACTGTGAAACAGCCAATCAGAGCAGAGCTCAACATTGAGCCGCACTGTGAAACAGCCAATCAGAGCAGAGCTCAACATTGAGCCGCACTGTGAAACAGCCAATCAGAGCAGAGCTCAACATTGAGCCGTACTGTGAAACAGCCAATCAGAGTAGAGCTCAACATTGAGCCGCACTGTGAAACAGCCAATCAGAGCAGAGCTCAACATTGAGCCGCACTGTGAAACAGCCAATCAGAGCAGAGCTCAACATTGAGCCGCACTGTGAAACAGCCAATCAGAGCAGAGCTCAACATTGAGCCGCACTGTGAAACAGCCAATCAGAGCAGAGCTCAACATTATTATTCATGACCCTTCCAAATAAGTTAATTTAAAATATTGTATCAATGCATTCTACGGCACTTTTAAGACTGTTTACGAGGATATTTTAACAATTTTGTGCGCATTTGTGCATTCAAACCAGTTCTCGAGACCAAACTCTACTCGGCGCTGAAGTTTGCAAATGCTCCCAGATTTAGTTTAATGAGAAACGAGTCTAACGACTCTGTGGCCAGTTGCATAAACTTAGCCACCATGTTAAGACTGTCTTAACTAGTTTGACCAACTAGCAGTGGCCAAAGGGTAATCGGTCTTACTTTTCCAATACATACAAAACCAATCTTCCTTTTCATAACTGAATAAAAAAAAAAAAAAAGTTATGACCAGTCTTGGAAAAAAAAAAAAAAAATCAGATGACTAACTTTTTAAGACTAGTCTAAACAGTTTATGCAACCGGCCCCAGGAGTGATAAAAACAGGCAGATGGTCAGAACCTCTACCTGAGATGTGACTGTATCTCCACCTCCCTCCGCAGCTGGTGCTCCACTCCAGCTTTCTCCAGCTGCTTTTTGAACAGAACCTTGAGGGCCAGGATGAACTTGGTCTGACGTTCCCTGGCCAGATACACACTTCCAAACTTGCCTTTGCCCAGAGCTCGGCCGATGTCGAAATTCTCCAAACTCCATGCTTTCCTACAGAACAGACACAGACGCTCATGACCCTTGACTGATGTTGAGAGCACTGCAGCATTAAACACAAGGACAGAAGATACAAGTCTTTCCAAATGATTATTAGACGATGTATGTCCATGAGCCATTTGAAAAACTCAGGAATATATAAAACAATCATAAACAAAACACACAATTCAACTAATTGATATCAATTAGCAAATGTTTTGTATTTTCTGAGATGTTTAAATATGCAAATGAGGCCTTATCTAATTAAATATGCACTTTTTTGCATACATTTCCAGAACATAGATCTGAACACTGGATAATTCTAGGCCTTTAATCACACTTCTGCATTCGGAAAGCAGAAGATCCAGAGCACATATACGTCTTCTAAAGACACCAATCTCAATTTACAACAATTAATTGAGTATTATGAAACGAAGGAATATTGTCACGATATCCCGATGCGTATTTCGTGACTTAGACGCGTGCGAGCCATACTGTACGTGTATAGACAATTCTTCACAGTTTGATCACCTTATTTCATTACAGAACAGAGAAAACTACACAAACATCACATTAATAAGAATTAGTCAAAGCTCAAAACATTAATTATGACTAAAAGCTGTATAGAAGGATTAAATTAAAGGTTTAGGGCAAAATTGTTGTATTAAACAATGCTCTAATTTTCACGCGCTGACTTTGATGCAATCAACTATAATTGCATTAAATTGAAGTTGATTAAATAAAGAAATATTTCCAGCTCATAGACGATAATTAAAAATAAGTTTGATTATCTTAAATGGAGTATTTCTCCGTGAGTGCGTGCAACGATTGAATGTCATTACACTGTGAACAAGAGCGGGAGGTTAATCACAATAAAAAAAATTATTAAAAATAAAAGGGATACTCCACCCCTAAATTAAAATGGTCATTTTTCACTTACCTCCATGTCATTCCGAACCCGTAAAAGCTTCGTTAGTCTTCAGAACACAATTTAAGATATTTTGGATGTAAACCGGGAGGCTTGTGACTGTCAAGTAAATTACACTGTCAAGGTCCATAAAAGTATGAAAAGCGTCGCCAGAATACTCCATCTGCCATCAGTGGTTCAATCTGAATTTTATGAAGCGACGAGAATACTTTTGTACGTAAATAAAACAAAAATAACGACTTTATTCAACAATCAGGCACAGTAACGTCTCCTGTGTATCAGCCTCGACACAGGGATGCGTCGTCTTCGTCGAGTTACGCTCTGATTTGAACAAACAGCGCACCCTTGTGGCCCGGCTGATACAGAAGAGTGAATGCATTGTGCGTCCAGGGGATAATCTCCAAAATGACGCTTCACTGACACAGAGGAGACGTTGCGGTGCCTAATTGTTGAATAAAGTCGTTATTTTTGTTTTATTTCCGTACAAAAAGTGTTCGTCGCTTCATAAAATTCAGATTGAACCACTGATGGCAGATGGAGTATTCTGGCGATGCTTTTCATACTTTTATGGACCTTGACAGTGTAATTTACTTGGCAGTCAATGGGACAGTCACAAGCCTCCCGGTTTACATCCAAAATATCTTAAATTGTGTTCTGAAGACTAACGAAGCTTTTACGGGTTCGGAACGACATGGAGGTAAGTGAAAAACGACAATTTTCATTTTGGGGTGGAGTATCCCTTTAAATCAGTATTCCTCTGGCAGTAACTTGAGCTGCGTGCTCTTCATTAATCTGCCCGGCAACACTGGCAGCGCTGACAGTCGCGTCGCTCAGATAGGCTCATGTTACACATTAAAATGAAGGATGACATGCATGGTATGGAATCGGTATAAACACGCAGTTTTAACATTGACGTTTATTGTGTTTAGTTTAATTATCTTTACAAAACTGGAGTCTGTCCATTTACAATAAAGCAAGCGGAAATGCCTTTACGCTACTAATCGGAGCCGGATGTGACGACTGATAAAGGCCTATTCTAGTTTGATTGTAGTCATATTAGAGTTAAAGGTTTTTCCAGAGATCAGAAAACACTGTTAATAGACAGAAAACAAACATTTTCACCATGTTAGGAATAAATTGTATAAATGATATACATGAACAAACCTTCAGAATATAGAGAGGAATAAAACTGTTAGGTTTGGTGTATGAAAGAGAAAAATACACTATAACTGCAATCTAAGAATGCAAATAGATAGTGTATTTATATTAAAAACACCTAGGTGTATTTTGGGTGTTTCTAGTCTGAAAGACAGCATGTTATGGAAGCAAAATAGACCAAAATCACTAACTTGATCAGTACATGAAAAAATATTTTTGCCTGTAGTGACTTGTGTTTTAAAATGGCTTTGAAGTGACAACTGCACTTAAGTGTAAAAACTCAATGTAGTCACAACATAAAACGTATAAATTGTAAATGACTTACTTGGCAGTATTGCATGCTCCAGAGGAAGGAGTTTCTGGAAAGCAATAGAAAAAAATCATTATAATGTCTTCATAAGATTATAAAGTCAGACGTATACGCTGAAGTCATGCTTACGCGGAGGTTTGTCCGGTTTGCTGGGTTCAGTACTTTTTATAGCCTCGGCTACAGAAAGCGACTTTGGCTGTGGTTTGGTCTGTGTTGCTGTTTTGAGTTGATCTGGATTGATGTTCTGATCTCCTGGACACATGGTTTTCACAGAAACGGGGGGTTTCTGCTGATTCGCGGGGCGTGGGACGCGCTGTGGCCCCGGGGTCGTGCCGAGAACACGCATTGACGCGGGCTTCTGACCGCTCTGGGTCACCGGAACTCTCTTGGGTCCAGAAACCTGCACAACATGAACATCACGTGTGTCAAAAACAGATACATGCACTGAAAAATTAGTAATAATTACACTATAAATAACTCTGGACAAGAGCTTCTGCTATGACAATGCACTATTTACCTTCTTAGTAAATACAGAACATGAGATTCAGCATTGAATAAATCTAAATGCATATAGAGAAACAGCAAAAAATATATACATCTTAAAATTAATTGCTCCTTAAATACCAAATGAAAAGAACGGTTCATGAGAAAACACAAAAATGAGCTAAAATGCAACTGTTTAAAAGGGAAAAACCTTCAAATTATTATTTTGATTGCAAAAAGAGATATATAAACCATATTGCATAAAAAGTTTCACTGCATCAAAAATGTAATTGTATTTCTGTTTTTTTCTGCACTTTTTCTGTCATTAACAAACTGGCTTGTAAATAAATAAATGCATAACTCATAACAATTTTCCAAAAAAAATCATGTTTTTTTTAATTGTGCATTCCAATTAATGCAGATGGGTTATTTTGATTAGGTTAAAAAACTAAATACAACTAACTAACACAAAAACCATGATAACAAAAAACATGATTTTTGAAAATGTAAAAAACGGAGTTCTGTTTTTGCAAATAAACTCTTCATATGCATCTGATAAATAACAGCTCACTCTTTACTTTCTAGTAAATACAGATCTGAACATGAAATATAGCATTGGCTATATGTAACTGCATAGAGAACAGATTTAATTGAAGTTACAGGAAATCATTTTGAAAAAAATTAAATTTAATATTCGAATTATGATTGTTGGTTGATAGACGATTACAAAACGTAACGTTATATAAACAAACAGTGTGTATACTTGCTGAGAATAGACACAAGTTCATAACAATATACAGTTTCTCTCAAATACCTTCTCATTATCAGCTCGCTGGGTCTTCAGCTCTTTGCTGGATTTGCTTCTTGCAGCGGTTTCCATTTTCTGACATTATTTGATTAAATACATCAAAACAAAATAACCTCAGTTACATAATGAGATGAAGTATATTACAACACGATTCAATCCAATAAAGAACAAACATATAACGATAATAAAGCATACGATAATTGAGGCCTAACACACGATGGCACCCGTTCTCACAAACTAACGTTCCCATCAAAACACGTTGATAACGTGAATCCATGTAAAACAACGAACTTATTGAAATTACAACCTTTAAAGAAATTACTCCGTTAATGATAAGTTAAACTCAGAAGCGTTTTCTCGTCGTCGTGATGAAGTAAGTTAACGTTACCTCACGAGAAATCCTCCTCAAATCCGACAGAAACGCGATGATTTCCCCCTCGTCGTGTTAATAACCCGTTACCATTCGCTAAACCAGTCGTGTGTGGTATTTAATTTTGAGAAAAATCATTAATAAATATATACTTTTGTTCATTGAGAGGATGACGCGACGCTTCTCTTCTCAGCCGCTGCGACTCTGGTCTGTTGAATTTCAAATATCCCACTTTTAAATACCTTTAACTATTATCTGATTTTTGATTGGTCAGAGGGTGCGGTAAACTGGATCCTATTGGCTGTTGGAGAATTCGTCATGTGACGCAAGCGCTCCGAGCAGAAATGACCAGCAGGTGGCGCGAAAGATCATCACACACATAAAAGTCTTTATTAAGCAAACATCAGATCAGAAAACGCCTGAAATGTTTAATAATCAAACTAGATTGTGAGCAAAAGAAAAGTGTTACATTATATCCAACTGTATTATATTCAAATACATTACATTTAAAAATAAATATTTAAATTTCCACTTTTTGGGGGAAAATTTTAGATTATTTTTCAATCAAATTCACTTTTTTATTTAAAAAAAAAAAAAAGTTTTATTTTTTTCAATTCAAAAATAAATCTAAAAAATGTATATTATATTATATATATATATATTTAGTCATTTTGCAGATGCTTTTATCCCGATTGTAGTTTTAAACTTTATAAATACTACATATACACATTTTAAAAATAAAGAAATTACATAAAGATGACAAATGCATACAACAAAATTTCAAAACTTAACATTTAAATGAAAAACAAAAAATAAAGCTAAAATAATTCAAAATATTAAATAACAAAAGATAAGAGTATAATAATGATTCTAACATAACACTAAGCCAAACACCAAAAAACAACTATATATATGTGTCTATGTACACACAGACACACACACAGACACACACACACACACACACACACACAGACACAGACACAGACACAGACACACAGACACACACACACAGACACACAGACACACACACACACACACAGACACACACAGACACACACACACACACACACACACACACAGACACACACACACAGACACACAGACACACACGCACACACGCACCACACACACACAGACACAGACACACACACAGACACACACACACACACACACACACACACACACACACAGACAGACACACACACACACACACAGACACAGACACAGACACACAGACACAGACACACACACACACACACACACAGACAGACACACACACACACACACACACACACACAGACACACACACACAGACACACAGACACACACACACACACACAGACACAGACACAGACACAGACACACAGACACAGACACACACACACACACACACACAGACACAGTCACAGACACACACACACACACAGACAGACACACACACACACACAGACACACACACACACACACACACACACACACACACACACGACACACACACAGACACAGACACACACAGACAGACACACACACAGACACACACACACACAGACAGACACAGACACACACACAGACACAGACACACACACACAGACACACACAGACACAGACAGACACACACACACACACAGACACACACACAGACACACACACACAGACACACACACACACACACACACAGACACACACACACAGACACAGACACACACAGACACACACACAGACACACACAGACACACACACACACACAGACACACACACACACACACACAGAGACACAGACACACACACACACACACACACAGACACACACACACAGACACACACACTCAATACATATATTATTTCAATTCCATTTAGTTTGTTGAAGTATTAAAATAACTCATTAAATAATACTAAAACTTAAAATACCTATACAGACATAATTTAATTAAAATAGAAAAAATGTTAAACAAATGGCTTTTTTACTGTTTTTATTATACTTATTTAGATCAAATATAATTCAGAAACATGCTTCGTCTCTGCAGAAAGAAACTGCATATTTTTATTGTTTCATCAAGGATATGATTTGATTTATTAAATCAATTCTACACCCACAACTCCACCTGTTTTTCTCTCATTTCATCTATCTGGACATATTAAAAGTCCTCCTAAATAGTAAATAAAATAAAACAAAATTAGTTTGACTAATGGCATAATAAAAGTCCATTCACGACTAATATTTGCTGTTTCTTCACACATCTCATAATTCATCTCAACCTTGGTAAAGCATCTTTAAAGTAAGAAGCTATGACCATATTCAGACACCATTATAAATAAACACACGAGTCATTGTTTAATATGAATGTTAGTTTATTTCAGGATTTGTAAACAGCTTTGGCTGCGTTCAGAGAACAAATGATGAAGAGATCGGTCTCGTTATGTACCGAGCAACTCTAAAACACTAGATATTTAATTCATTTCTAAATTATTTCATAAAGTTGCTATATTTGATTTAATACTAAAAATGCCAGTAACACATTTACATTCAGTATAAGTTGTTTAAATGCAGCTGCTTTAGTTTAGTTCGTCATATTTAAACTGAAGTAAACCAAACATAAAGAAGATCTTCAATGCCATTTGAATGGAGAAGGAAAACACAAGCATTTCTGGTTTCTGTGCTGAAGCAATAACATCCACCGTCACTAAATACATCTGATTGATATTCACTCATGGTACCGTTCCCCCCCATCGCTGACGATGAAGATAATGAAGTTGTGATTTATGGATGCATGAAATAACATTAACCTACAAAATATAAATAAATAAATAGAATGTATTTCACCCTCTTCTGATGTTTCCCATCATCACACATTTCACATCTGGATCAACACCCTTTACAGTCACAGCAAGTGCACATATGTTCACTACTAAGGGAAGGAGATATTTAACATCATATAGAACATTCTCGATGATGATGATGATTCAAACACCATCATCTCTGATTGGTTTTCTAAAGAATCCAGTGAACATGGTCCTCCAAATCTAGTCTGGATTAGTTTGTTCCCTTCCTTTGATGCTTGGATTTAAGTGTTACTAGTATAATAGTAGTAATAAAAAAAGTTATACAGTTTTCAAGTGTATAAGTGCTGGTGAAGTGTCCAACATCTGCGCTCTCTGACCGTAAGAGTCGCGTGTAACAGAGCTGAATGGTTTGGCATACGTTCCTCTTCCATCATCGCATCAGAGAGCATGGGTCTGTGCCGTTATACTGATTCATTAAAACTAGGTTTGAGTGTTTGTTGTGCGTCATCAGACCGTCTCTCCGCCGCTGGACGTCCCCGTCAGCCTCTAATGTAGACGCTTGAATCCGCAGGACGCTGAGAATGAAGTTACACCATTGGAGAACGGTGCGTAGAGAAGAGCGGCGACAGAGAGGAAGGTGTGCGGCGAGGGAGCGGTCATTTCTCGGTGACGGCGGCAGCCATGGGCGTCCTCAGGGTTCCTCTGGCTGTGATGGCCAGCTCCTCGATCTCTGTGTTCAGACGTCTGATCACCCACTCCATCGCCTCACGACCCTGCGGACGGACAATCACAGTCAGACTGAGCGGATCACCTTTTTAACTAATGAACAGTAAAGAGATGATGGTGTTTGAATCCTCATCATCATCGAGAATGTTCTATATGATGTTAAATATCTCCTTCCCTTAGTAGTGAACATATGTCCAATATTGGTCCAGTTCAGGGGTGTCAAACTCCGTTCCTGGAGGGCCGCATTCCAACCCTGCTCCAACACACATGTAGTTTTCAAATAAGTCTAAAGGACCTGATTAGCTGGATCAGGTGTGTTTAATTAGGGTTGGAGCTAAACTCTGCAGGGCTGCGGCCCTCTAGGAACTGAGTTTGTCACCCCTGGTCTAGTTGTTTGTGATAAACTGGGACCAATTTTGACCAATTTGTGAACCATTTGAAAGGAACTGACACAATCGAGTCATGTAATCATATCACACCAAACTAGTGGGTATGTGATATATCGCCCGATATTAAACTTTTGTTTTTTAATTAAAGTATTTTTATGTGTTGGGCTGTATCCGAAATCGCCCCCTATACCCTTATTCACTATTCCCTACATTAGTCCACTCATACAGTTCACTTGAAGGAGTGAATGAAAACGAGTGAGTGAATTCGGACACTCAGTGCACCGGAAGGACTGCCGCTTTTGCATAATTTGCTTGCTGTTTAATAATAATTTGAAAGGGACAGCTCCAGTAGTAAGATTGAAGGATTTATCTTGAACTCTGTCACGGAAATTATGTATAGACTCTAATAGTCAATTTACAATTAATTTGTACCTGTGTTGTATTACGCCGTGGACGAGCTCTTCTAAAATAAATGAATGGATGATTCAGCTGCGGGCGCCATCTCGCAACTCTCACAGTGCATTATGGGGATTCTCTAGCCGTTCATCAGTTGTACACTCGTTTTTGCGGTGCATTGTGGGATTGAATGAGTGCACTCGAAAACATCCACTATGGTTTCGACCACTTAAAATGGCTGTCCCCTCAAATAGTGCACTATTTGAGGGTATAGGGGGCGATTTCGGATACAGCCTTGGACTTTCATTTAGATTTTTAGGACTTTTATTTTGACAGTGCTGAGAATTCTAGCAGCTGAGCTTATTAGAGTCTTCATTCGTTTAGTCTCAGTTTAACAGTTTTGTCAAATAAATGATTTGACCTAAGTAAATGGAAAAAGTATCTATTATTTGTAATAACCTTGTTTTATTAAAATATATATATATTATTTCCACTGCACACAGATTTATCAGATTACTACAAGATTTTGTCTTTATTTGTGGAAAATATTGCAATAGAATTAGAGAATCAGTTTCCATTTAAAGCATAAATATGATTTTATCATCATTTATTTTTATCAATTTAAAAAAAAATATATATAACTCATTTTCAAATTGTTTCCAATTTAGTAAATATGTGAAAAAAATTCTGCAATTTTTGCATTTGTGCAGAAATTATGCATGTATCTTAAAAATTAAATAGTGTGATGTCATATATATTGGCTTTATATTAAATATTTTAAAATATAAAATACAAATATTAATTGACCACTGAGCAATGAAGCGGATGAAACAATTTAGAGCTAAGAAAAACTAGAAAAGTGCATATTCACTGTAGAAATGTGCATGACTTAGAGGTCTAGAACCTTCTCTGTGTGTCCAGGTTTTCTGTTTTATGATTTATTGGAGACATTTCACCTATTCATATTTTTTTTTTGTTTTACAAAATTTGTAAAAATGTTTCCATCCACCTATTTTTTTTTAAATAGTGCATACATTATTTTTTTTTTAAACGCTGGATGGAAACGCCAAGATCCACATAAATTCTAAAAATGCACATTAAAAAAAAAAAATGTATGCACACAATTGAGTAGGATAAACTTTTTATCCGATATGAAAAAATGTGCATAAACTACAATTGAAACAATTACTGAATATATTCCACCATGCACTTCAAAAAAAGTCACGTGACTTTGCACGATGGGATGGCATAACTCTCGCGTTCACTGCATCTGAAATGTTGTTTTGGTCGTTCTGAAATACCTGAGCAAAGTCTGTCAAAGTATTTCTGTATAATTGTCTTACACGACTGCGTTCACAAACAGCATTTATTGTGTCTCATCTGCTCGCTCTGAGGCGCAAGTAATTAATCACATATGAAAAGTATTATATTCAGTGGCTTCTCCTACTTTTCATTGTGATATTTAGTGCCAGTTTATCGGGAAGTGATGATTTTGTTCTCTTTGACTCGGTGCTTTATTTGCAAATGTTGCATGTGATATTCCAGTTTTGCACATAAGTTAATTTTGCATCTTTGGATGGAAACAGCTAATGATTGGTGAAGTGTGTTTTGGTTAGGGCTGTGCAATTAATCAAAATTCAGTTTCGATTTCGGCTTCCAACGATTATGAAAATACAATAATCGAGATAAAACGATTATGGCGCCCCATTCCGCCCCCTTTCCAGCTGCGCTTTCACTCCATAAAAGCCCATTTTCACGTGTAAATCAGTAAAATCATGTAACGTGACTTTTGCAAAATTGGACGTGCTTGAGTTATTAAAGCTAATTAGATTTATTAATGTTTTAAAGAGAGCTTGCGCTGTTCCTCAGGAGGATATCTGTGATGCGCTCAGAGACGGAGCATGTGACGTCATCTTTAGCTGAACGTATGCGCCTAAACGCTCAAATACACGCAAACATGTGCATTAGTGATTATTCACGTAAACCCTCGTCGGTTATGTAATAAATGAATGTAAACAGATGATACTGAAAATACGTGTGTAACAGTAAATTGTATCCGTGCGGCTCTTAAAGAGACAGCGCGCTATATTCCTGCTCCGACTGTGTGCTTAATATTAATCAAACAACAAAAGACAACATCACTCACTGCTCTTCACAGAAGGTCTTTTGTAGCTTTAATAAGAAACAAAGGAAGTTTAATTCTACGCTGTTTTATTTTACATTTGATTATTCAATTTCTATAGTAGGCTGTTAACTGAATACTTTAGATTTGCATAATAATTTTTTTGGTTATACGGCCCGCTAATAATCGTGTTAAATAACCGTGATTACAATATTGACCAAAATAATCATGATTATGATTTTTTCATAATCGAGCAGCCCTAGTTTTGGTTTGCTGACCTTTCCTGCATTGTTGGAGATGGTGGAGGCCATGAGTCCCTCCAGATAGCTGCTGAGACTGACGCCCTTCACAGAGATGATGGCCTCCTGGGTGAGCATGGTCCTGCAGGAACATCAGCAACATTACACCACATGCACCAGCAGCACGTGAAGAGCCTCAAACTCATAACACATTCAGATAGGGCTGGGCGATAATTCCATAACGATAATATCGCGATATAATGTCCTCGATAAAACGATATGAAGAGTTCGATATGATGCACTCGGTCACGCAAGCATTAAACAGCGCTGTGAATGATTCCAGTGTGAAGCGCTTGCATTCAGTGATTTAAACTAGTTTAGAGCCAAACAGGAGAAACACTGTGCTTTTCAGTCTTCACATCGCCATCATTTACCATGGATTTACTGTAGTAACACTCACTGCATCATTGTATTGTGGCACAGATGTGGGATATTCACACTTCTAATTTTATTACAGGAGTAATGGTGTATAATTATAGTATGTATTTGTGATTAAGCATGTGTGCATTTATACTGAATGTTTTTAGACTACTGTTTTTCATACAAATAGGCTCCTAAAAACCACAGTTATATTTTTTACCATGGTATTGAGGTGTTATATGTGTTGTTTTAACTGTTTATCATGATTTAAATGTATGCTACTATGGGAGACCAATGGTTAAAAAAAAAAAAACTTGGTTAGAACTGAGTTTAAACATAAATTACAATTTTTACAGATGTTACTGATTTTAATAATGAACAAAAATGTACCTCTGCATCCTTAACTCAAGCTACTATCAACTGAGCATTTCTAAGAGACAAAAAGAGTTATATTATTATTAATATTATCAGGCAACCCGAAGCCTGTTTCTTGATTTGAAACGATATCACTCATTAGAACAAGCAGCAACTAAGAAATTAATTTTTTTAGTTAAATATTTATTTTGTTAAGGAAAATGAATGGTCTGGTTTCTACAACTTTCACTTTGGAGCAAAATTCTGGCTTTAAACTTGAACGAAATAAAGATTTGACATTTATCGTGATAATTATCGATATCGACTGATTCGCCCAGCCCTACATTCAGATCAGAAACCGTGAGGAATCGTACTTTTCTGGGTCCTCTGGATGTGGTCGGTAAACGAGCCGCTCGTCCACAGACACCATGTTAGTGAAGGTGATCTACGGTGAGAAAAGCAGAGCATGATGGGTATGACACATTTTCAGAGTATGCTGTTTATAACCATAACAGAAACCAACACCCTTCCTAGAATGCAACTATTATGCAACTCTATTATGCAACTCTATTATGCACATACAGGCCTCGTCTCATTCCAGACGACATACAATCACACAAACTCAATGCTCTCGCTTTATAAAGACTATAGTGCTACAGAAAGGCCTGAGGATGAAGAACAGGGATGTGTGAGAAGATGCACTGACAAACAGAAACGCCCCGTCAGACCGACTCAAGATGATGAATATCACACGCTGATGTGGTTACAGCATGTGCACCGACACGTGTTCCTCATAATAAATGATATCACTTACATTAGTGGACTGAAGCTCAAAGCTTTTCTCTTTGGGATCGACTACGGAGTGCTCCTGGACGTACGTACATGTCCGCGTGTTGCCAATTATCTGTGAAAAAACAAGACAGCAGCTTGATGAATATAGAATTTATTAATAACTAGCATAAATACACATCAACAGAGCTTCACAAACACACAGTGATTTAAAGCCACGTTCTGTTTTGGCGTTAGTTGCACTCAGCGTAATAATCCTGAACTCAGAACAGAACAAGATCAACTATAATTAACCCAGCAACACTCTACCATTACCCTGACCTCTACTAGTCCTGACTCTATTTACAGAACATTACTCCCGTCATGTGAACAGATCTCATTCATTTCCTCAAAAAGACGCCACTATGGTGATTGTTTCCAATAACAAGAAAACTAAATGGAGTTCATTCACAGGCCGGACGGGTTTGATTCTTTAAACACACAAACATTTGTTCATAATGTGTGGGTGATTACACTTTCAAAGACTAATTATAGCAAACAATCAGTTTAATATGTTGAGGGAAAAGAAACCGGAAACTCAAAGCGTTGAATGCAGCAGTTCACCTGTAAAATGATCAGAAACACACTTCATTTGTTAGCTTTAATATCTGGTCAGATCTCTTAAAGAGTGTTTGTAACACCACACTAAATAAATAAACTTGAAGACCTGGAATTCAAAATCTCATGAACTGGACTTTCATCATTTCTCATTATTGCCGAGTTAGTAAAAACAAACTGACTCCAGCTCTAGGAATCATACCCGAAAGTACTGGCTTAATAATAACCTCGACCAGTCCTTGAGCAGAATGAAAGAGTGTCAGGTCAAGGATGACAGGCACTGGTCACATTCAGACTCACGTCACAGCGGGACACTTCATTCAGAAACAAGACACCAGGACGATATGTTCTGAGGACTAACCAGACCGATATAACCGTTCAATCAGAGACCAGCACAGCATGAATCCGGTCAGGAATAGCTGAAGTCTTCCCAAAGCTGGGATGTGAACATCTCTGTGACGAGTGAGGCGGGGCCGAGAGCCGTGGGAACGGAGCGAGGCCGGTGGAGTTAATGATAATGAGCGACACCTGCACCACTCACCGGTCTCGAGTCCCACGGAGGAGCTCCGGAAGGATAAAAGGAGGGGTCGTCCGTGAGGGGCTGCCGCTTTACTTTTGTGTTTGTTTATTTGTATTATTAAATTCTTTAAATGTTCCCCGGTTCCCGCCTCCTTCCCGTTCTACGAACTGTGTTACAATCTCAAACCAGCAGGACTGAACTCCGAGTTGATTCAGGATTTATCCTGATGTGTCCACCAAACATGACGAGAACAATGAGCTACTGAGAGCTTCTTACGGTTTCGAGATTAAAGTCAGCTGCTTGCTTTAATTCCATGAAGCATGCAAACAAACACGGCTGCGTTTAGGCAAGCCTAAGTTGATCGTAGGTCCATTGGTTTCAATGGGTCTACGATGTACTCCTAAAATTCTTGGCCGAAGCCAAACAAAATGAAACACTGGGCCGAAGGCCGAATAACAAACACGGTTTTTTTACACATCCCCCCCCCCCCCATATATTTTGACAATTTTTTTCACCATTGCATAAATTAAATAGCCTAAATGTGCTTTTTACTATTTTGTTTAGCTTTTCAAAGAAAACAATCAATTACAAAACAACAATTTAAAAATATTTAATTAACACTGAACATTTTTAACATTCTAGCACACTATACCAACAAAGAACAATTTAACTTAAAATTAATAAGTTAGTAATAATTTTTTTTGGGGCCATTTTTGAGACCCCCTTCTTGAATCAGTTAGCGTATTTATTTTTTACTGTACAAATAAATGCAGGAGAGAATTCTTTTAAAACTTTAGAAAATATTACAAATCCCAATTTGAACACTATGTGTGAGTGTTATAATAAATATATTAATAGAGCTGTTATTATTATTGTCTTTTCTTATTTTATTTTAAAAATGCATAAAAAAAAACAAAGATTTTTCTCGCGCTTTGTACTTTGAACCCTGGCTAACAAGCAGATAGCGCCACGAGCTCATGCAGCGCTGTTTAAATACATGCAATTTATGCGATTATTAGAAAACAATGTCCTACAGATCGTGTCTAGGGCTGAAACGATTCCTCGAGTAACTCAAATACAAAAAATCATCTTGTCTTGAGGCTTCGTTTAACGTTAGTCCATTTACTGTAACTACACTGTGTTTCCCCACGGACCATTATTACTGACGCACAACCCGATAAACACATATTTAAGACCGTAAATCAATATGGTGGCTAGTTATTATGTTCCTAAGTTAGCTATGCTTTGTGAAAGACTAAGCACCATTCATGTTGATTGTCTCATTCTCTCTCTGTGACACACACACAGACAGACACAGACACACTCCTCGTACAGTTATGCATAAAAATACCACAGAAAGTTAGTCAATATCACACGAAGAGTGCCAGTTTTCACCTCTAAAAATCAGCATGATTACAAAGTGAAACTGATTTTATGCAACTGTTCAATAAAAAAGAAGTTAATATTAAGAGTCTTGCGTTTTAGACACCATATTGCCTGTTTTATTTTGCATAAAATAATTGCAAACATATTCACAGCACTGTTTTGCATCTTTGAGCAACATGACGGTGTTTCGTTGCTGAATGAATAAACTGTTTAAATGATTCAGTTCAATCCCAATGAGTCACTTATTAACAGTGACAGCTCTTTAATAAAGAAAAATGACTTCTTATTAGATTACTCGATGGAATAATCAGTAGAAATAATTGATAGCTGCAGCCCTAATCATGTCATTGTTCGGTACAATCTTTTTGCTTATTCAATTTGATTAATTTCAGTTGCTGAACATTCAATGCATCCCTATAGATTAGTCTGTGTTATCTAGAAGAAAAGCAGGAGTCAGTACCGATCTAACCATGGATGGCAGACCCCATTCGGTGCTGAGAAGCCGTTTGCTGTGCAGTCGTCCCTTCTGGTCCACGCTACGGTCCAACACGTCCACGCCGAACACGTTGGGGTTCATGGGGTTTGGGTACTTCTGCATGGCAGCTTTGGTCACGGTTTCCCATGGATGGCTGCGAGAGACACAAATGCAAACTTTAGTACTGCTGGAGCCTAAAACACAGTGAACATTCAGGGTCTTTAATTAGAGCTGAAGCGCAATATATGACCGTGAGACTGTTACATAATGCATCCGCATGCATCTGTGCATAACTGTAACACGATCGCTGAGGTGTGACTGCAGTTAAAGCCATCGTGAGCCGTGTTACGGGGCATCACGAGCAGTTCATTCACTGACACATCAGAAACAAGAAGAGATTTGATGAGCGATCAACATCTGATTCAACCACTGCTTGATTCACAGAGACACTTCTTTAAGAAACGCATAGTGAAAGAGTTTGAAAGAACTAAAATTATGTCAAAAAGACATTAAAAACTACTGATGATAGTCTGCTTTCAACATTAAAAATACACGACTGTGTTCTACATCCAAATGAAACTGATATGAAATCAATGTCTAAAGCTCTTTCATAGGAAATATTCTGTGTACAGTCTTAAAGGACACTTTTATTTGACCCTTATGTTGTGTTTTGGTCATTTCTTTTTCCTGAAAATGTTAGTTATTGCTATCAAATCAGACTAAAACTTGCTGACTTTGCTCACACAGGCTATAACAACTTCACAAAAATATTTTTTTATAACAATTTTTTTCCTGTTCCAAAATTACCAGCCTACAAAAATCGCATATACATCGCGTTATACTAAATTAATACCAAATATTGAATTTAATGTTTTCATCAACGTGTTTTCTTCCAAGCAGCACAGGTTTTGTGTTTCTTTTTGGAGCTGACTGATCATTGGCCTCATTGATCTGAACTCAAACTTCAGTTTTTGAGTAATTATTGCCAAAATTATCCACAAATAATGCGTTTGTCAGTCAGAAACTGAGGAGCATGAGCTCAGATGAGGTCTACGATCAATCAGCTCCAAAAAGAAAACCTGTGCTGATTGAAAGAAAACACGCTGATAAAAATATTAAATCCAATATTTGGTAATATACCACAATATGAGACTTACAAGCTCATTTTAAAAGACTAGTCATTTTTGACCAGAAACATCAAAGTTGCTTAATGAATATGATATAATATATGTCATGTTATTCACTGCACGTGTAAAGTGTTTATTTATTACTAATCAATATGCGATTTTGTGTACTAAATGCATTTGGAAACAGCGGCTCATATGAATGGTTGCCTGGGAGACCGTCAGCGGTCACATGACGCGTGGTCCATGTAGAGGAAAGGTCAAGGAGAGTTGCGCAACGACTGCGTCCCAATTCGCATACTGTCCGTCCTAAATAGTATTCGAAAATAGAATTAGTGTGTCCCAAATCATAGTATGTTTAAAAAAGTATGCCAAAGATTCCCGGATGGTCTACTACTTCCGGTTAGAATCCGAAGTACAGATCGAAGCACGCTCTAACGGCGCTGTGGACGAGGATTCGATTAGAACTACAAACACGCAAAAAAAAAGTGTTTAAAAACTACAAACATGGCGGATATAGGCGACCAACGACAGGTAGAGAAAGGGATTTGAGTGATAAATAATCAATGTCTAACCTGATTAAAACATATGTATTTAATGTTATCCATGTTATATTTCATCTGCAGCAACACTGTGAACTTTTATAATGATACGTTTGGTCGTTAACTTTGAAATGCATCATTATGCAACACATGAGCAGAGTTCTCGGCATGAAAGACCCGTGATCTGCTTCTTTATTTCTCTCCAATACTGTAGGAAATCAAATTAAACGATATGTGGATGATGTTAACTGTGATGAGATGATTGACAGCAGTTTAAACAGTTACAGGATGCTCGTAACTAAGCAACAGAACGCTCGTTAAAGAAGCAGCTATGACGAAGTAGTGTCCCAAAGCTTGCCTACTATTCTGCTACATACTCAAAAGTATATAGTTTTTCTTCACAAAAAGAGTACATACTAAACCTGAAAACACAATCCAAATCTGATAAATCAAACTCTAGATTATCATTGTATTAGTTGTTCAGCTGCCAAGGACATAACGTTAGCGGTTAGATTGCGTAACTAACCGGTTAACGTTAGTACTTCACATCTGTTTAACTAACTTACTGTATTTAGTACTTCACAACTGTTTAACTAACTTACTGTATTTAGTAAACACTGTGTTTGGCTGCAGTATGTAGTTATAGTTAATAATCTTAAAATGCTAATCATCGGTTGTTTCGATGAAAGACTAATGTAACTACAAGTTACATCAACTTTTACACTACTAACACTTTTGGTACTCTACGGTTATATAATTAGACCCATAAAAATAAAGTAGATGTTAAAAAATAGTTTTTAATAAGCTGACAGGACGCCGTTGGACGGATTGGCGCCTCGTGTAACGTTAACGTTAACTTCCCTCAGAAGCGCTAAAGGCTAAAACCCGGTCAAACCGCGCTCACACGAGCACTCCACCGCGATACAACGACAAATAACACCGTCACTCACTTGAAAACGTGTTCTGACGTCCAGATCTTCATGGTTCTTGTTGTTTTATCGATGTTTAATGCGCGAGCGCTGCAGGGCGACACCGAGCCGCTTCCGACGTTTGTTCGAGAACACTGCCGCTCAGGCCCCGCCCACCGATGACGCACGCACCAGCGCAGGACGCGCTCCGACCAATCAGAGACGAGCGCTCTGAATGGAAACTCTCCCACGTGGGGAATGTTCTTATGTATGGAACAGCAATTAAAGTTCACTCGGGAACATGACATGATTCCTATCGCACATACTGTACATGGAGCACATACTGTACATGTGTAATGATGGCCTCATGTCTCTCAAGGACCACAGACTTGAAGGAGCTCATTCATTCATCACGTGACACGAGAAGGTCACTTTTACTTTCTATAACATATATATATTTGCATGTTATTGCTCTTTTGTTGGTTTAGATTGCTAATATTGTCCTCATTTGTAAGTGCTTTGGATAAGAGCGTTAATGTAATATATATATTAGTGCTGTCAAACGATTAATCGTTTTGTTTACATAATATATGTATGTGTGCTGTGTATATTTATTATGTATATATAAATACACACACATGCATGTATGCATTTCAGAAAAATAGGTTATGTTTATATATTAAATATATTTATTTATAATATAAATTCTATGAATATAAATATAGACATGTAAATAGTTTCAAAATATATACTGTATGTGTGTGTATTTATATATACATAATAAATATACACATAATTTATGTTATTTTATATAAAATATATATATATATATATTCTCAAAAATAAAATATCCTTTAAAAAAATGCATTTGAAAAACTTTTATAGTCAAAAACTGCTTGTAAATCTCTGATTGTACTGTATTATCACCAAATATTGGATGGATTCAATTTTTTTTTGTCAACTCATATTCTTTTAATTAACACAGGTTTTGTGTTTGGAACTGATCTGAGTTCATGCTCCTCAGTTTTTCAGTGATTATTGACAAAATTATCCACAAATAATCCCTTTTTCACTCAAAAACTGAGGCGCATGAGATCAGATCAATGAGGCCTACGATTAATCAGCTCCAGAATGAAAAAAAAACCTTTGCTAATAGAAGGAAAACAAGCTGACAAAAAGATTGAATCCAATATTTGGTGATAATTTGGTGAAAAGCAGTCATAAGTAACACAGGTATATTTGTAGCAATAGACAACAATACATTGTATGAGTCAAGATTATGCATTTTTCTTTTATGACAAAAATCATTAGGATATTAAGATCATGTTCCATGAAGATATTTAGTAAATTTCCTACCGTAAACTTAATTTTTGATTAGTAATATGCATTGCTAAGAACTTCATTTGAACAACTTTAAAGGTGATTTTCTCAATATTTAGATTTTTTTACACCCTCAGATTCCAGATTTACAAATATTGTCCTATCATAACAAACCATACATCAATGGAAAGCTATTTATTTATGATGTATAAATCTCAATTTAATAAAAATGACACTTAAGACTGGTTTTGTGGTCCTGGGTCACATATGGCATAATGAGAGATTAATAAGCAATTTTGTAGACTGGTCATTTTTGAACAGGAGCAACACAAGTGTAACAAAGTGGGGGAAAATCCCAGAAAACTACAGAAATTATCAAAAGTTTTTTGGAAGTTGTTATGAGCAAAGTCAGTAAGTGTCAGTCCAATGTGATGATGTTAACTGGCATCTCTGAGACAAAGAAAAGCTGATCAAAATGACCAGAACACAACATGAGGGTTAAGAGTCTCACCAGGAGCTTTTAAAGTTCACAAGAGACATAAACTTAGTCTGTTTCCAGACCTTTGACTGGTGAGCAAAAATAAACCAGCAGCATGGGACATACATACGGCACACGATGAGCACGTGCCAAGCTTATGTCTTGTGTTCAGAGTTGATTGAAATATTTTTTTTGGTTTAGTTATATATCTCTGGAGTCAGAGTCATTGTGATTCTGTCACATTTGCACATCACATTTCATAATCACTGATTAGACTCATAAAGTCATTCTGCTGTAGACATGAACTACACTCCTCAGTTTCTGAGCCAAGCACCCTTTGAAATGAAGCATTACACATCATCACACACACACACACACACACACACACACACACACACACAGACACACACACACACACACACACACACACACACACACACACAGAGTTCAGACACACACACACACACACACACACACACACATACACGCACATGTTGCACACAGACACACACACACACGCACATGTTGCACACAGACACACACACACACACAGAGACACACAGACACACACACACACACACACACACCACACACACACACACTCACAGACACACACACACACACACACACACACACACAGAGACACACAGACACACACACACACACACACACACACACAGAGACACAGACACACACTCACACACACACACACACACACACACACACACACACACACAGACACACACACACACACACACACACACAGACACACACAGACACACACACACACACACACACACACACACACAGACACACACACACACACACTACACTTCATTCACATCTGAACTCTCAAACAGCACTGAATGTGCCAAATAACCCAGAAGCTGCTATATGCTCAAACTCACTTTATAATCAGAATATTTCAGAAAAATGACAATTCAGCAAAATCCCTAATTCAAATAGACAAGTTTATCATTTTATAGTCATCACCAAATTATCATCGTCCTTTGAAACAGGACTGGATTTGATATGTCTTCAGCGGGTCGTATTATTATTTATTATTTAGGCATTTAATTTTAGCAGACGCTTTTATCCGAAGCACTTACAAACGAGGACAACAGAAGCAATCAATTGTAGTTTTAAACCACTAAAAACAGCTAAAACTTTATAAATACTACACATTTTAAAAATAAAGAAATTAAATAAAAATGACAAATGCATGCAACAAAATTTAAAAACTTAACATGTAAATAAAAATAAAAAAATAAATAAAGCTAAAAACAATTCAAAATATTAAATAACAAAAGGTATAAGAGTATATTAATGATTCTAAGCCAAACACCA
>CM041803.1:125000-147500 GCA_023376895.1 Aspiorhynchus laticeps
ACGTCGTTCACGTGCAGAACGCAAGCTTCTGGAGGGCGCATAGGTTTGAACTAGCGAGTTTAGGTATATTGGTGCAGTGCCAGTTGTGGTCTTGTAGGCAAACATCAGTACCTTGAATTTGATGCGAGCGGCTATTGGCCAGTGTAACCTGATGAAGAGAGGGGTAACGTGAGCTTTTTTCAGCTCATTAAAGACCACTCTGGCTGCTGCATTCTGGATCAGTTGCAGAGGCTTGATAGTACATGCGGGAAGGCCTGCCAAGAGAGCATTACAATAGTCCAGTCTGGAGAGAACAAGAGCTTGGACAAGGAGTTGTGTGGCTTGCTCTGACAGGAAGGGCCTAATCTTCCTAATGTTGTATAAGGCAAATCTGCAGGACCGGGCCGTTGTAGCAATATGGTCTGTGAAGCTTAACTGATCATCGATCACAACTCCAAGGTTCCTGGCAGTCCTGGAAGGAGTTATGGTTGATGAACCCAGCTGTATAGAGAAGTTGTGATGAAGTGATGGGTTGGCAGAGAACATGAGAACATAATCATGTTTATATTCCACAACGTGACACATATTTTAAGCACATTACATTCATAACTCAAATGTCAAGTGAATAATTGGTTTAAAACTACTTCGAGTTGTTTTTCCACTTAAAAAGCTAAGTCTGTTTCAGTGAAATATGCACTCTTTTGTATTGCATACAATACAAATAATAATAATAATAATGTGTAAGTCGCTTTATAAAAGCGTCTGCTAAATGACTAAATGTAAATTTAATAACAATACAAATTATAAACAAATAAGAAACCAATGAGAATGCAATGATAGAATAAATAAAGTTTCTTCAACTTTGCAGAATACACAGACATCATGCAAAATCTTAAAATGTACCTCTTTGATTTTATTAGAAATGCTTAATATTTCATGCTTTCTTAAAATGAATACTGTCAAAAAAATTGGTCTGGAAAAATGAACATATAGGGGATGTATATACCGAATTGCTTTATATATCTACTGTTACATTTTTATCAAGAAGACAAAAATGTTTTCCTCTCATTAAAGCAAAGGTATGTTTTAAATAAATGCACATAACTTGAAAACAAACTTTTGAGGACAGAGCTGGCAGAGGAAGACTATACAAAATCATAAATACTTCATACTAGCTACTATTGTCTTCAGATAAATCCAAAACAATACCTCTCTCATACCACCTGTCAATAAAGCGAGACTTTACACGGAGTAAAACACCAAAGAATCTCTTTGTGGGGAGAAGTAAAGCTTGTTTTGGCTCATGCACTCTATGAAAGGACAAGTCTGGTGGTGACGTCATGCTGTCTGACTAGAAGCCCCGCCCACAAGCGCGCAACCCCGCCCCCAGCCGGTTCCCAGCCAACTTGGACTTGAATGAGCTGCGCGCAGCGAGAGGCGCTGGAAAGTAGTACAAACCGTCTGGGAATAACACCGGGAATAACACCGGGAATACTGGAGCACAGCGACCAGACACCGGGACGGGGGTGGGGGGACGGAGGCTAAAAGAAAGCCGCTCCTGGAAGAGAAACGCGTCGCTGAGGGAAGACGAAAAGCCTGCGTCAATGTGATTATTCGACAGCGCGCCGTGAAGCGATCGCGTCCGTCCGTTTTCCGCGAGATCTCCTCAATGTTCAGCTTCATGGGTCTGATGAACGGAACCACCGACACACACACCAATGTCTCCTGCACATGTAACTGCAAGAGATCCACTTCATTCCAGAGCATGGCGATCAGTGAGTAGCGTTATTTTCTTCTCTTTGAGTTCTTCACTAACGGCTGGCCAACCGTCAAACTGAGGCGCGATTCGAATCGGCTTTCGCGGGTCTTTTTTTAACGGACATTTATATGTGTTTCTGTTGTTATTGGACTGTTTGGACTCGTTATGTGTCTCGGATAAACTCCTGAGGAAGTTTTGACGCGGACTAGTTTAGGTCGTGTAAGGATCTGGTTAGTAGGTGAAGCGGTCAGTGACAGACAGACAAAGCTATATGAATTATGGCCGGATTCGTATGTTTGTGGACATATATGTGACCCTGTGATCATAAGTAGCACAGGTATATTTGTATACATTGTATGAGTCAAAATAATTAGGATATTAATTAAAGATCATGTTCCAATGAAGATATTTAGTACATTTCCTACTGTAAACTTAATTTTTGATTGTAATATGCATTGCTAAGAATTCATTTGAACAACTTTAAAGGTGATTTTCTCAATATTTTGATTTTTTTGCACCCTCAGATTCCAGATTTACAAATAGTTGTATCTCAGCCAAATATTGTCCTATCATAACAAACCATACATCAATGGAAAGCTATTTATTCAGCTTTCATATGATGCATACATCTCAATTTCAAAAAATGTACACTTATGACTGGTTTTGTGCTCCAGAGTCACATTTCTGTTTAAAACTGAATAAGAATGACATCCAAGTAGCTACTTTTTAGCGACTTAAAGGAACAGTACACCCAAAAACGACAATCTTGTCATCTTTTAGCATGATCTGTTAAACACAAAAGATATTTTGAAGAACATTAGTAACTAAACAGCTTCTAGTCCCCATTGACTTCAATAGTTTTTCCTCTTATTATGAAACTCAGTAGCTACCAGTTTGGTTCATTCTTCAAAATATCTTAAATAACTCAAGCACGTCCAATTTTGCAAAAGTCACGTTACATGATTTTACTGATTTACACGTGAAAATGGGCTTTTATGGAGGAGTGAAATGGGCGCCATAATCGTTTTATCTCGATTATTGTATTTTCATAATCGTTGGAGGCCGAAATCGAAATAAACTGAATTTCGATTAATTGCACAGCCCTAGTTTGACCAATAGCGTGCAGGCATTCTACACAATCGACCAATCGTGGCGTGCGAGAGGCGGGATCTACAGAGAACAATCAAAGCGATGCAAACACAAAAATAAGACAAAACCTAGACATTTTAGGCAATTTAGAAATCCCGGGAAAAAGAGGACGTACAATACCAATCAAAAGATTATAAACAGTAAGATTTAAATGTATCTTCTGCTCACCAAGCCTGCATTTATTTGATCCAAAAGCAATAAAATTATGAAATATTTTTACTATTTAAAATAACTGCTTTCTATTTGAATATATGTTAAACTGTATTTTATTCAGCTGTATTTTCAGCATCATTACTCCAGTCTTCAGCGTCACATGATCTTCAGAAATCATTATTATTATCAATATTTAAAAAAAATTTTTTCAACAGAAGAAGCTAATTCATAAGGTTTGGAACAACATGAGTGTGAGTAAATGTGATAAAATGTTCATTTTTGGGTGAACTATCCCTTGGTTTTATTGCTGGGGAAATTCAATTCAAGTTTATTTGTATAGCGCTTCTCACGATGCAAATCGTTGCAAAGCAGCTTTACAGAAAATGTAAGTTTTCCTACATTATATTTAGTAATAGCTTATCAGTGGTGACTGTGTAAAGCTGATATAGCAGAAATGTACTGTAAAAATCAAGCAGTTAGTTAATGATGCAATCAAACAGACGGTAAACAGCTATTGTTATATGTTGCGATCAAACTTATAGCAAAATTTGGTAGTTTTGTATGTTTGGCATCATCTGAGATCTCCCTGATAAAAACAAAACCATCACAGAATTGGTTGTAATGGGACTTGACTTGGTTTTAATGGAAATTGCTATGGGTTTCTGGTCACTTTCTATTGGTGGCTTGTTAAAACCAATAAGTCCTAATGGAATATGTCCCAAAACACACTACAGAAAACCAAGTTGATGGTTTGTAATGGTATTTATAGTGGAAACTATTAGAATTTCTGTGATGGTTTCCTCTCAGCGATATGCACATGATATTATTATGATGCAAAAACGTGCACATTTTCATAAGCATGCAGTTCTGATGTCCTCGGGCCGGTCCGTGTATCAGACGGATGTGGTTCGCTCTCAGTTGTGTGCGTGACGTTCTGTCTGCTCTGAAATCCTCAGCTGGGAGTCGCCAGACTAATACTTAATTTGTAGTGACTAACTTATTGTTCAGACAGCTGCCCCTGTTGTCCAGCAGACTCATTCATTCGTGGAATTCTCTCTGATTAACCGTCTTGCAAAATCTTACCAAATAATCTTTGGTAAAGGAAAAGCTGAACAAATAACAAGGTGATGAACTCGCTGGGAAAAGAACTTGCTGTGCAGTTTGGGCTTCGTCGTAAATAATGTTCCTTGTAATCGCAGCTCCTTGAAAACTCTAATCTCTGTTTTTAGAAGTCGTCTTGCCCTTGTTTGTCTAGACAGATACTCACTTACGCCTGAGCTGATGATGTTCTCTGGAAATTAAAGCAACACTTCTGAAAATGTCCAGTTTATCAAGTTAGTCAGCGCCGGTTCAACTCCTCAGGACTTCTTGTTTCTCGAGTGGAGGATCTGAACGGCTTGTTTTGATTATTTTTATGTTGCTGCTGGTAGTCAAAAGTAGGGATGGGTACCGAAACTCGGTACTAAATCGGTCTCGGGGCTAAATTATGAAAGACCGGAGTATCGATAAGCTCTGACGTTATCGGTTCTGCTGTCGGTACTGGAGAAATTATGAAAACACACATTTATTGTTGCTATATATACACGTTATCTTGCAAATTCTCTCTCACCAGAGTTGCCAGCTGTTTTATATGCAATAATATTCAAACATTTGTCTATGATGCATTTTTGCTATTCGTAATTCAGAAGCGAGATCGCGCTCACGCAGAGGAGCTTCAGCACGCGCAACATGAAAGCCGTTTAATTATGATAGAATAGAGAACTAACTATTAAAACATATGCACTTTATGCCTGTGGCTGTTATATTAAGCTAAGTTTATTTATTTATTTTTGATTTTGGCTTCTAAGGATTATAGCCGCGTTTCTTCTAGCACAACTTCCATCCCTTTACAGCGGCGCGCATTCGTTCCTCCCTAACCAACACTTAATGTCTGAATCAGCTCAATCGGTGATTGTTGTAAAATGCCGTCTTTACTGTTGCTAAATTGCGGGACATGTTTGATAATAAAACGTTGAAAGCACAATCCGCACAAGAGACGCTGCTCCCCAGGCTGAAATGTGTGTGTGTGTGTGTGTGCGCGCGTGCCTGCGCCGCGCGCTCCAACACGGACAGGCAAATTACAGTTTGAGCTTCGGGCGCGTCCAAACGATCAAATACACACAAAATATGTCACAATGGCCAGCTACGAGAGTATTCACTTAAACAGTTTGTCTTAAGTGGACCAGAACTGTTCGGAGAAAATCCGATGCGTGTCAATATATTGCCTTAAAGTGACAGACTGGCGCTTCAATGTTAATCAAAGAACAAAATGCAAAGAGAAAATCCCCCACAGCTCTTAATCTGAATAACGTTATAGCTTTAATAAGCATTAATCTATCAATACATACAGTGAAAACTATGCAGTGTGCATTTACATTTGATTACTTTTAGATTTCTTTTGTAGGCTACAAACTGCCTGAACAGTAATTTTAGTAGACCTTCATGGAAAAATTAAAGCACTGTTTATTTCATTTAATTTGTATATTTGTTTTATTGCATTTGTCAGTTTGTTTTTACTTTGTTTCTTTGTTAATATTCTTACTGTATCTTATGTATATAAAACACTAAAAATGCCTGCACACTGGTGCATTTACAAATTGATGTTTTATATTAATTTAATTAAATATTTATTTTACATTTCAGAATATAAAGCAGTGGTTCTCAACCTTTTCTTCCTCCGGGCCGCACTATGGTCCAAGTGCAAGTCTCACGGGCCGCACGTATCTCATTTACATATTACGTCACCAATACAAACCAACCAGATTTATAATATTATTTATAGCCTAAATATATCTAAACGATTACATTTATTGAAATAAATAAAATAATTCTACTCCCCTGATAAAACACCTGATGCTGTCGGGAGCTGACCAATTTTGTGAAATTCTGCTCGAAAGGACTAACAGCACAATGAAGTTGTGATTGTAAGTTTCAGTCTGTAAGACGCGCACGGAAGCGTGACCTGACGCGCAACATTGCAGAAAGTGTGCGTTCACAAATGTAGCCTATGTTGATCCAAATATGGAAAGCATTTTCAAATTTAATAATCTGAGGTTCTCTCCAGAGATGTTTTGTCACATTTCTGTAATTAAGAATGATTGCTGCATAGTAGCCTATGGGGCCGTTCACATGTCGTGCTTAAAAACGCGTGGAAAACGCTAGGCGCGTTCTCCTTCTTTCCAAAGCGCTCTGTGGCTTGCGCTCCCGTGGCGTCTGCCGTTGCTAAGCAACCATGACCTGCGCTCTCCATGAAGACGCGGAAGTTTCAGCAAAGAATACATGAATTTCCAGCACTGAAAATCGCTTGCAGTAGCTCTGATACTAAATTTATTTAAAAAAGACCATTGCTGTACAGCTACGATCAGCTGTTTCACCATCTTGGCTGAGCTTTCAATGTTGTTACAGGAAAGGATGAAGCTGATTGGTTGGTTCTTGTCACATGACCCGCGGTGCGCTTGCGGCAATCTGAGAATGTTAAATGTTTTTATCTAGATGCGGCGCGGACGCGCCTGGAAAAAGCGAGCGTCGCTTCCATTATGAGCGCGCCTGCCGCGCGTCTACATTTGAAATAACGAACTTGAGCGCGCAAAAGACGCAATATGTGAATGGCCCCTATGGGTGTTTCTTTTTGCCTGAACATCTTCAAGTGAGTGGCGGGGCAAACCGAAAGTTGATGCTGAAAGTCCAGCACTCTCTTCACTGCGCCCATTCTTGTTTAAATGCGTTCCTTCGCTGGCATTTTCCACATTTCGTTTTCTCCCTTAACAAATTTGTCCATTCTGATGCTCAGTTTTACAGAACTAATGACTGCTGATGACTATTTGAATTGAATTCTGCCAAAGTGCACGCTTGTAAGTGTTCGTTGAATGCGTAACATTAATTAGGTGAGTAGATCTGCTCATGTCTGAAAATAATATATATAAAAAACTAAATTATTTTACATAACAAAAACATCATAGCTTATATTTGTTTAGTACACTTTTAAAGTAATGTAAAAACTAAAATGAATTGTAAAACTGAAAGTTATTGTTTAATTGTGTTCAGCACAGCATGGTGGGCCGCATTAGGATTCGTGACGGCCGCGGGTTGAGAACCACTGATATAAAGTAATGTTAATTCAGCTCCTAATTTGTTATAATATATATATATATATATATATACAGTATAACAAAAAGTACCGATAAGAATACCGTTAAAGTACCGGACCGATAAGCAGTATCGATAAGAGTAGTAATACCGTTAAAACCTTAACGATACCCATCCCTAGTCAAAAGCAGTTTGACCTGCTGCTGGATTATGATTTTTGGTCAATATTGTAATCACGATTATTTAACACGATTATTAGAGGGCCGTATAAACCAAAAAATTATTATGCAAATCTAAAGTATTCAGTTAACAGCCTACTATAGAAATCGAATAATCAAATGTAAAATAAAACAGCGTAGTCTTCACTGTAAGAATTAAACTTCCTTTGTTTCTTATTAAAGCTATAAAAGACGTTCAGTGAAGAGCAGTGAGTGATTGTCTTTTGTTGTTTGATTAATATTAAGCACACATTCGGAGCAGGAATATAGCGCGCTGTCACTTTAAGAGCCGCACGGATCCAATTTACTGTTATACGAGTATTTTCAGTATCATCTGTTTACATTCATTTATTGCATATCCGACGAGGGTTTACGTGAATAATCACTAAGCGCCCTTTCACACGGGACGCGGCAGTCGCGAGTGTCTAGTTCATTTTCAATGGGAGACATGCGGAAAGCGGCAGGCTTGGTGAACAGAAGAGACTTCTTTAAAAAAGCATTAAAAATCTTACTGTTTATAATCTTTTGATTGGTATTGTCCGTCCTCTTTTTCCCGGGATTTCTAAATTGCCTAAAATGTCTAGGTTTTGTCTTATTTTTGTGTTTGCATCGCTTTGATTGCTCTCTGTAGATCCCGCCTCTCGCACGCCACGATTGGTCGATTGTGTAGAATGCCTGCACGCTATTGGTCAAACTGCTTTTCGGTCATTACCTTCAGTAAGTATGAAAGCAATAGGAACAAAGCCAAACCCTGGACACTTTAGGCAATTTAGAAATCCTGGAGAAAAAAAGCACCCTACGTTCGCTGCAATCCCGTTTAAAGCCACAAGCGAAGCTGAATGAATGTGAATTCGGTGTGAAGCTCAAAGCTGCTGTTTCTTTATTGTTGTTTTGCGGGATGGAAGCCTGTTTGTTTCTGTGCACAGAAATGGTGCTTTAAAGGGGACCTAACGCACACCGTTTCACCCAATCTCATGTTAATCTTGAGTACCTATAGAGTAGTACTGCATCCTTCATATCTCCAAAAAGTCTTTAGTTTTATCATATTTATAAAAGAAAGATACAGATTTACGATTCTCTCCGAAAAAAGCCGAGCTCCTGGAGGGGGTGGAGCTAAAGAGTGAAGGCGTGTCGTGGGCGGAGCTAAAGAGTGAAGGCGTGTCGTGGGTGGAGCTAAAGAGTGAAGGTGTGTCGTGGGCGGAGCTAAAGAGTGAAGGCGTGCCGTGGGCGGAGCTAAAGAGTGAAGGCGTGTCATGGGCGGAGCTAAAGAGTGAAGGCGTGTCGTGGGCGGAGCTAAAGAGTGAAGGCATGCCTTGTGGGCGGAGCTAAAGAGTGACGAGCACTTGCTCCGATCGCCAACAAAACAGAGACATTTGATGCCGTTTCACTCACCGTCTGCAGTTCTGAATCATGAGCGGGATCTTTTATAGCTGGGACCGCTCCATCTTTCAGTATTAAACGATGTGCAAATCCAGCGTCGAATTGGGCCTTGTTTATAAAACGTTCGTCAACAAAACACTTGAGAAACTGCATTGCTGCCCCGGAAAAACTAACTATATCCACTGTTCACGTAACGCTGGGTTGTTTTGGGAAGCTGAACAAGGTTATCTTTCCCTCACAACCAAAAACACTCTTCTTTAGAGACGTTCTTCCCGAGCGAGTCCCGTGCAGCGCTGCCGATTGAAGCGTGTTGATTGGCTGCTCTCGCTCCGGTCGATGCTGCAGGGGCGTGTTCTTCCGGGAGAAATGCCCATATAAGGAGTTCCACCGTCGTTTACGTCATCAAGAACAACGATCGAACAACAAATTTTTTTTTTGAAACTTTGTCCATGCTTAGCATGAGAATCCAACTCTTTACCAGTGTAAACAACTCTGAATGCATGAAACAGCATTGTACCCCCCCTTTAAGCAGATTTGAGGGTTTAACATTTTCCTGGATGTTATAATCAAGTCGACTCGTGGAACAGACTTCAAGTGCTCGGCTCTTTTCATTACAAGCTGCGTCTTTGGAAACAGAAAGTGCATTCATGATCGCTGAAGCCAGGAGAGATAGACGTGTGTCAAATATGACTATCACTCGATCTCTCCTGGCTTCTGTGAACTTTACTTCAATAAAGACATGTGACGTCTCAAAATACAAAAGCAAACATTTTGCATGCAAAATTAAGATGTTTTGCATTGTGATGTTATTTTTGGACACATTTAACCTTTGTTCCTGTCATTGTTTTATCGAGACAGTCATGCTTGATTTTTGTCAGACATGCAAATCTAGAGATCATCATCTATTTATAGCACGTACATCAATATTAAAGGAATAGTTAATTCAAAAGTTAAACATTCTGTGATCAATTACCTACTATCTACTGTCTTAATGACCCTTCGGTTGAAGCTGTGATTGAATGGACTTTCAGTCGCTCCATTTCATTTAAATATCTTCATTTGTGTTTTGAAGATGAGCAAAAGTCTTATGTATTTGTTATGACACGAGGGAGCATAGAAATGAATTTACATTTTTGAGTGAATTATCCCTTTAACACTTGCATTTCACAATATTTGATAGGACTGAATCTACACTGTTGTATCAGTGTTTTTAAGGTAAGTGATTGCAATCAATTTATTTTAGCTACATTTAAATAAATAAAAAATATGTTGAAAGTCAGTCAACTAAATTTATTCATTTAAATGTAGTTAAAATAAATTGATTGCAACCACTTACCTTAAAAACATTTAATAGCATTTTTTTCAGTGTAATTGCATCCTCAAATTCTCATTACTGTAAAAAAATATGGAAAAAAAAATTGTAAAAATCATATGATTTTAAATGCATCATATATTTGTTGTGCTGCCTTTAATATATACTGATTTCCATACTGTAAAATTAAGTCATGGTAACATATGTTTTCCCATTATTTTAAGTCAGTAATAATTTAACAACAAAAAAAAATCTAACCAATTTCAACTTAATATTTTAAGTCAGTTTAATATAATTTACATTGAAATTACTTGTTATAAATAAAATTTGAAGACAGCAACTGAGCTTATGTTTTTTAAGGTAAAGTAGGTGGATTTAGGTTTTTTTTACAGTGTATGTAAAACAACTGTTGCAATGTATATATATATATATTATTATTATATATTTTTTAAAGTCTTTAATTACATTTTATCAACCAAGAAGCATGTCTAAACAATTTAATTCATGCAGCTTTCACCATTTAATAATTATAATTTTTTTTACAGTAATAGGGCATCATAGGATTTACGCAACATATCATTTTGTTATTTCGTTTAACGTTTTTGGTCTGGTGTTGCATCTTCTTCTTCGTCTGTGAGATCGTGGTTCGTGTCTGTCAGGATAAGTGTGAACGGTTAGCGAGAAACACACATGAGAGCGTGACACAGACCCCCCCCACACACACTGTACAGATGAGATCAGCTCCTCGCTTACGAGAAACGCTCTTCGTCTGAAGCGGCTGTTGTGTTCGGGACGGAGGCCGGAGCAGATCGTCCCTTCGGGGGAAGACGGGATGGTTTGTCCTCCTAACAGGATATTACAGCTGCCGGTTTCCTTTGATCCTTTGTGTTTTGTGACTCTTATAGTTTGCCGGTAGCTGCTAGACATTGTGGGCAGATCTGGCAAGAAGTCTTTGTCACCCATGTAAACAATGTGGTTGTCAATTATAATGAGATTATTTTTATTTTTTGTTTTTGAAAAGGAGCTACATGCAGCTGAAGATGCGTCACAGAAAAATGTCTTTCTGCTCCCTGACCTCGTTTCACTGGAAAACCTTCTTGTAGATAATAAACAACAGGCTTTTTTTCTTCCTGTAATTTTACACTGATGATAATGCAGTCATTAGAACTCTATGAAATCAGTTTTATTTTTTTCTAAATTCCTTTTTTCCATTTTAATTTTTCTGGAGTCCTTTTTAATGGTCAAATTAAATTCCATTAATCAAAAAGCATGTCTAATTAATTAAAATCATGAAACTTATACAATTTAACATTAATTTATTAAAAGTGTAACAAAAATGACATGTTTAGGCTCGTATGAAATGTTTATTTTTTTCTCACCTTATGTTTTATTGTTACCAAATTCTGTGTTTTATCACGTCTGATTATTTGAATGCATACAAACAATTATTATGTATTCTTACAGTAGCTTATGAAATGTCCCCCCCCCCCCCCCTCAGAAATTTTGTGTTGTGTATTTAAATTTTACTGATTATCAGATGAAGCCATAAAACATTGATTTAATTTATATTTTAATTAATGAAAATTAAACACATTTAATTTTTTGGCAAATAAAGGGGATTTACTATTAAAATTAAAACATGGAAGAAATATTTTGTGATTATTTCTTAAAAAATAATGTTGTATTATTGTTCAACAGTAGTAGTAGTATTACGTACATTCTAGTAAATAATAGTAATATAGCTATTTCTGACACAATGTCTTCAAGTTAAACAGGACTTTTATTTTGACGGGTTGCCGAGTAAAGTTCTGTGTGTATATGATATGACTAGTTTTACTCAAATGAAATGGTAAAATGCTGGTTTTGATCAGTTTTGGAGATATTGTTGATGTATTTATGTCTTCATTGAGACGTCAGACGCTGAAATCACGCGCTCTGTGTATGTAGTAAACAAAACCCTGCTCCATTCACACAGAGACACATGCAGGATTCAGATTCACATCAGATACTAGTCCAGATCACCATTTGATTTAAGTGACCTGCTTTTGATTAATGCATCCAAACTTTGACAAACTCCGTGATATTAAACTGTAAATACAGTTATGACTGGATTCAGTCCGTGTTTTCTGCATCATAGAGCTCTAGAGCTGGCAACCGAACAGAAGTCTTTGTCACCCATGTAAACAATGTGGTTGTCAATTATAATGAGATTATTTTTATTTTTTGTTTTTGAAAAGGAGCTACATGCAGCTGAAGATGCGTCACAGAAAAATGTCTTTCTGCTCCCTGACCTCGTTTCACTGGAAAACCTTCTTGTAGATAATAAACAACAGGCTTTTTTTGTTCCTGTAACTCTACACTGATGATGCAGTCATGCACATGAATCTACAGAGCAGCATCTATGTATATGACATTAAATGGATAGTTCATCCTAAAATGAACATTCTGTGATAATTGCGTAACCTCATGGGTGAATGAAGGCCTAATTAAATGTCTTAATGAACGTTTTGAAACGTTGAAGTTTTCTTTCAGTGACTTTCAAGCACTTTAGGTTTCATCAAAAATATCGTAATTTGTGTTTTGAAGACGAACAAAAGTCTTATGGATTTTTAATGACATGAAAATCACTAAATGATGAGAGAATTTACATTTTTTTGTTGAATTAAACTGTTATATTTGGCATTATTTTGCTCACGGCGCTGCATGATTTAGAAATAAATACAATTGCGATATTTGTTTTTCTGATTAAAAATTGTGATTTCAATTTAAAATATGATTTAAAAAAATTACACATTTGTTTTGCTTGTTTGTATGGCTGCAAATTTGGCCAAGATTTTGTGATTATTTATAAATATGACTATAATTGTAATAATGATCATCTTTATTATTATTATTATTATTATTATTATTACTAAAGTATAAAAAAAATTAAAAAATATTACTATTGAAACATTTAACTGTAAAATGAAAAAAAATATATAGTAAATTTTTATGTTACAACTGTAAAATTACAATATTAATATTCATGGCTGTTTTTATTTCTTTAATTTTAATGGAAAACTTAAATTAAAGCATATATTTTGTTCTTCTCATTACAACTTTGTGAAAATAGTTTTGTGATTTGATAATTGCATTAAGCCATATTTTGGTTTGGTTTTGATTAGTGCTGTCAAACGATTAATCTCATACAAATAAAAGTTTTTGTTTACATGATATATGTGTATGTACTGCGTATATTTATTATGTATATGTAAATACACACATGCATGTGGGTCAAAGACGAAAAAAGGGTTTAAGTATAAAAACAATAAGTGTAATACTGCTTTAAATTGTTGTTTTTTCCCCCCAAAAAATTAAAAAGTTTTCCGTTTAATTTAATTGCAATTTTGTTTTTGTTTTTCTGAGCAAAAAATAAATATCATAATTTTTCCCCTGATTTACAGAAGACAGCCACTAAAATGTCATTCAGTGTAACAATCTTATCAGGCATATTTACAACAAAAATCAATTTATGACATATTAAAAGACTAATTACTTTCACCCCAGATACTAATTAGTTATAATTTTACATTTTTAAAATGTGCCACTATCCTAAGTTTCACCCATTTGTCAGTAATACATTTTTACTCATTTAAAACACAATAAAATTTAATATGCTGCCTTATTATTTTATATATTTTAATATGTACAAGTCAGAATAAGCATGTTGTTTGACTTTTTACATAAATATTGTTACACTGAATAACAATGAAACATTATTTCAACCAAATTTTGACATTTTATTCTCCAAAAACATATTTGAAACCTTAAAAGTAGACTTTACTTACATTTAATGTGCTTTCTATGAACATAAAATCACTTTTGTAAATTTCTTTTGATCTTAACGTCTTTGACTCATGTATATATCTAAGAAAAAGGTGTTATGTTTATATATTAAATATATTTATAAATAATATGAATTATTTGAATATACAGGGCTCGCAAAAATCGCTACCCGACGTCCCGGGGCTATTGTGTTCTCCAGTCGGGCTACCAAAATGTATCACTGCCCACAGGGCTCCCGCAGGTCCTTATAAACTCTTCAATTTAGTTGTATTAAACTTAAGGCCATAAAAAGTTTTAAATACGTTAAATGGTATAAGAAAAGTCTTAATTACAATTTCAAGAGGTCTTACAGTTGGGGACGGAAAGACAAGAATGGCGATAGGACTGGATTAAACTTCAAAAGGCAATGATGTCATTGAATAAATATGAGCGCTGCACGTTTCAAGTCAAAACGCGGCGCAGATGTCTTTATGTGAATGTATCTGAAGGGAAACGTGTCGTTGGCATTTTCATTTCATCTTACCTATAATGCCTGATAAAGCAGCGTTTATGAGCGCGGACGATGCTGCTTTGTGTACAGTCAGTCACTAACGGGGAAACCGCTATATTAATTTAAACCTCTCCTAAAGCGCCACCTCGTGGCAGAGAATGAATTTGCATGTCCAATAAGCCTTTCTTGCTGTTTATGGCCAGATCAATGCAAATATCGATCGACCCATGTTTTTAAGCAGCAAACACAGAGTTGTAAATGAGAAAAGTTAATGTGCCTTCTAAAAATCGAAACAATTGGACAATAATATTTATTCGTTTTAATTTAATATAATAATTTATATGCTTGATTTATCCCTTTTCATAAAAACAGTCTAAGGCTGAAATGCTGTTGTATAAGATTTTTGTTTTTGTGAAAACCTGGGGCCGGATTCACGAAAATCTTCTTAAGAAATAAGTTAAGAAATTTCTTAAGATAAATTATACGAAGTTCGTAAGAATGTTCTTAAGTGCAATTCTTGAAAAATTCTTAATAAGTTCTCAAATATATTCTTAAGAACATCTTATTTTTTTTCTTAAGAAGAAAATGACAGTCTTTATCTGAGTGAAGACATGACGCACTGATAAACTCACACTTTATTGTTTGTTTGCGCTTCCTGCAGATTACCCTAATAATCATAGTAAACACGCACAGCCTTTTTTGTCGCGACTTTGACTGGCGCTCAGCTTCACGTTTTTAATGCGGCGTGTTTTTGAACAGCCTGTCTCCAGCTGCAGCGATCTGTTTCATTCATTTTTGTGCTGTGTTTTTGCGCTCTCATCCGAGTGAACGCTTCCGGTATGTCTGTCCGCACTGCTACAGCAAACGCGTCCTGTGTGTCGCACATTCATATGAGCGGCATACTGCCAAATATTATGTTGTATTTAAAAGCTAAAATAAAAGCGTCCAATTAAAACTCTCTATCTGACTTGTTTTTGTAGAGTTGCTACTGAGTTTTGAAGTCAGCAAAAAGTAGCGTCACACATCGGCTAATCATAACCGATCATTGTTTACATTATCAGTCATCGCTGTCACTTCAGAAAACTCGCGCACATCCCTATTAATAGTAATACTATGTATTAGGCTATATGTAGCTAATGTTGTTGTAATACTTAAATATAACAATTCATTTGAAATAACCCAATACATTCATTAAATAATTCTTACTGTTTGGGATTTATGACAAGTCTGGGGCTGTCCTAAATTTAAGAAGTTATTTACGATGATTTTTAAGAAGATTCTTTTCAAGAATTTGAATTCTTCTTAATTTTTGTCTTAAGAACAATCTTAAGAAAAAAGATAAGAATATTCTTAAGAAGAATGTTTGGGAATACAAAATATTCTTAACTTTTTTCTTAAGTTAAAAAATAAGAAGAAAATGGCAGTTAAGAAGAAATTTCTTCTTAAGAATGTTTCGTGAATCCGGCCCCTGTATCTGAACTGTAAATCATGTAATTTTGTGGCTTAATACTGTATGTTACCATAGACATTGTCCAACCCTGCTCATACTGTTCATTTTACTTGTGCAGCTCTTAAAATGGGTCATAAATTGCTTTAATTTTTTTTTTAAATTCTGCAGATACCTTGTAAATAGTGAAATAAAATTCCTTCCTTCATATTTGTTGATATTTGTGTATTGAAAATATTTTTGATTGACAATTAGACTCCTATCTGATTTTCTATTTTTATTTTTTATTTTTTTTGGGCTAGTTAAATTAATTTTCGGGTACCGAGTACCTGCCTGAAGGGCTACCAGGGATTTTGAAATTTTGCGAGCCCTGATATACATTTTTTCAAAATATATGCATACATGTGTGTGTATTTATATATTCATAATATATATATATATATATATACACAGTATGCACACATATATTATGTAAACAAAAACTTTTATTTTGGATGCGATTACTCTTTTGACAGCACTAGTTTTGATTAATAATCATGCAGATCTATTTACTCATGAACTGATACAAGCATAGACTGTAGTTCCTGTAGTTTGTCTCAGAGTTTGGTGACTCTCTCTGCTGTTGATTTGGGGTTTGTGGTGTCTTTGTTGGGTCGACGCTCAGCTAATTATCCGGCCTTGACCTCGTGACGCGTCGCTGTGTCTCTGAGGCCCGAGGCAGAGCTCTGATACAAACACATGTGCTCCGATCCGGCGCTGAGGAAACACTGCTCTGCTCTTCACAGGAAGAGGAAACAGCTGCGCTGCAGAACCTGTGTTTAACACATTCAATCCCACCGATCACAATAGTGACCGTAAAACAAGTTTTATTTATAAAGCTCTAAAAACCTTACTGACTGGTGTTTTAGTGACTTCCAGCAAATATGGAAACAAAGCGTCTCAGTTAAATATGTGCAGCGTGTCACATGACCAGAATCTTGAGAAGATGATAACTGCATCAAACCTCTGAAACTAAAGGCGTGTTACATAAAGATATGATAAAGATTTTTAGTACACAAGATCTTTAAGGTGTCTAGTATTAATATATGCATTTGCATATATTCAGTTTTGTTGAGTGTGGTCATAGAGTGAGTAAACATGTTGATGACCGCTGGATAACAGTGAGTTTAGGAATACAATATAAATCCAGATGCAGTTCTTAGTGAAAATGACAATAAAATGTTGAAATTACAATATATTGCACTAAATTAAAAATTCAAATGTTGCAAAAAATGTACAATAATGATGTTGTAATACTCGTAGCATTGATATGAAAATTTGATGTTATATTTTACAAAAATTAACAATTTTGAAATACGGTGATGGTTGTATCAATGTTGCATAAGGTTTTTTAATGCATAATAATGTGATCAAACAGTTAAAAATAGCTGGGCTAAGATATATAACAATTTTTATGATTGCAGAAATATGTTAATTCAGTACACACATTATCCCACTCACCATAAAACACAATTTTTCACACACTATTCCAAAAAAAATAAAATAAATTAAGTTATTGATTATTTCAAAGGGTTACTTATGACACATCATTTGGATTTTTTCATGTCTGGGAACATTTTTGGATTAAACGGGTTAAGACCCACGGCGTCCCGTTCATCAACAGCTTGTCCTAAAGAGCTCGTTCTATCATTACCTCACAGTTCTGCGGCGTCTGACCCGTCTGTTCCTCACAAACATGATCATATGACTTCAGAGGAACAGAAACCACATTACCACTCAAAAGTTTGGAATGTTTTCTAGTCACCAGAGCGGCATGTACTTGATCAAAATACAGTGAAAAGAATAAAATGACTACAATTTACAAAACTGTTTTCTGTTTAAATTTGTATTGAGAATTCAAAAAATTCTCAGCTTTGCATCACAGAAATAAATAAATTATGATAATAATGCACGGCGAGCTGATTTTAATGCACAATGTGGAGGCCTCCGTGAAGTGCATTAAAATCGTTTAATGCAAAGCTAGCCGTGCATTATCCCGCTTATACTATGGTCATTTGCCAGCATTGATAAGTTAAAGCTGTTAATGATGTTTGCAGTGCAATATTTGACCAGACGGGTAAAAATGATGGTTATTTTCGTCAGTTATGGCTCGTTAGCGCCAGCATTCTGTCCGGTTTAAATCAAACACAGATGAAATAGTGAGGTAAGATCACATTTATTTGAATGAATTAGGCTTTAGCATTTATTTCAATTAATTATCGATCAATCGATCGATCGAGAGAGAGAGAGAGAGAGAGAGAGAGAGGGAGAGAGAGAGAGAGAGAGAGAGAGAGAGAGAGAGGGAGAGAGAGAGAGAGAGAGAGAGAGAGAGAGATGACAGTTGTGTGTGTGTTACCTGCGTCTCTCTACAAACAATGAAGCTGTGTTACGTCGTTGCTGAGGAATATAATGTAGCTATTAGGGATGCACAATTAATCGAATTTCTAATCGCAATTATAATTACGGATGCCACAATTACGTAATCGTTTAAAGCAGCAATTAATCGTTTAAAATCCATTTATGTTATTCTGTGTGCTTAAGATGTTTTATTTTCTTTCTACATGTTATCTTAAGGGTTTTTGCATTGTTTTAATTAGCATTATAATACCATGCATATTTGTACTTTTTTATTTAAAGAAGAAACCAATCCAATGTATTGTTCACATTTAAGGCTTATAGTTTTTCAGTTTTCAGCTTGTTTATTTTCATCTAAAAATATGGCATGTGGTTGCTTCAAACAATGGTGTAAACAGCATTCAATGTAAATTATGATGATCCTAATTAATAATCGCAATTTCAAGGGAATAATCGACAATTATGATTTTTGTCATAATCGTGCAGCCCTAGTATTCTATATCTATTATTTATATCTAGTATTCTAGGCTATTTTATTAATAAAAGTCGCAGGGCAACAAGTTTCAATCTGCGATCTCCAACCTCTCTCTCTCTCTGTGTGTGTGTGTGTGTGTGTGTGTGTGTGTGTGTGTGTGTGTGTGTGTGTGTGTGAGAGTGTGAGAGTGTGAGAGTGTGTGAGTGTGTGAGTGTGTGAGTGTGTGAGTGTGTGTGAGTGTGTGAGTGTGTGAGTGTGTGAGTGTGAGTGTGAGTGTGAGTGTGAGTGTGAGTGTGAGTGTGTGTGTGTGTGTGTGTGTGTGTGTGAGTGTGTGTGTGAGTGTGAGTGTGAGTGTGAGTGTGAGTGTGAGTGTGAGTGTGAGTGTGAGTGTGAGTGTGAGTGTGAGTGTGAGTGTGTGTGTGTGTGTGTGTGTGAGTGTGAGTGTGTGTGTGTGTGTGTGTGTGAGTGTGAGTGTGAGTGTGAGTGTGAGTGTGAGTGTGAGTGTGAGTGTGAGTGTGAGTGTGTGTGTGTGTGTGAGTGTGAGTGTGAGTGTGAGTGTGAGTGTGAGTGTGAGTGTGTGTGTGTGTGTGTGTGTGTGAGTGTGAGTGTGAGTGTGTGACAATTAAAGCAGGGCATTAATATAGAACGGTGATTAAACTGACTTGGAGCTACTTGTGCATTAAACAGTTTTAGCCAATCAGAATCCATAATTCAGACACATAGAATACGGCTGTTTTAAATTGTAACAATATTTCACTGTTTTTACTGTATTTTTATTTATTTTTTTAATGCAGCCTTGGTGAGCAGAAGAGACTTCTTTCCAAAATAATGTATAGTGTAGTGTATATATTAGTGTAAAATAGTGTAGTGTATATATTAGTGTTATTATATTTTTTTAAGGTTGAATGGATTTTGAATGGCTGTCAAAGTTTTTATCATTTATTAGCTGGAAAAATCTCTGAAAGTGATGGTAATGATATCGTTTGTCTGTGTCGTTATCATTATAGTTGTGGTGTGGACTCTTTATAGTTATTGTTCTCAGTGTGAAAGGGCTTTTATGGACTGATGCTATGGTGCTTTTATGGTGTTTTTGTCCTTTTTGAAGCTTGTATGTGAAAGAGTTGTGTAAAATTCTTCATAAGTCAGGTTTGGAGAGACTCACGAGTGAGTAAATGATGACAGAACTGTGATTTTTGTGGTGAGATGGTGCTTTTAGGTTCTTGTGGTGAATGTTGGTTAATGTTCTTGGTTCTTGGCAGGTTGCTCATTCCTCATAATAGCTGCGTCTCTGTCACGGACGCGCTGCTAATTGCAGGGCTGCTTTGACTCACCTCCGTCAGTGCATTTAGTGTCGGATGACATCACCATCTCAAACGCTCCGTCATCGCTGAAGCACGCCTGTCCTGACACGAATGGCAGGTTCATCCTCAGACAAACGCCGTATGTCCGTCTGCTGGGGTTTTAGTAGAGATGCACCAATGTATTGGCTGATAAAAGCAGTTATCTGCTGATTGTTTAAAAACAGCCAATGATCAGGGCCGGTTATATCCTGTTAAAGCATAAATACATTCATGTGTGAAGGAAATGTCTCTTGCATTGAATTTAAGGCTATTGAATTTAACACTTTAATGCAATCTCACTTAAAAACTAGCGCTTTTTCCGTTTTAAAAAATTCCGTTTTAATTTTTCTGGACTCCTTTTTAATGGTCAAATTAAATTTCATTAATTAAAAAGCATGTCTAATTAATTAAAATCATGAAACTTATACAATTTAACATTAATTTATTAAAAGTGTAACAAAAATGACATGTTTAGGGCCGTATTAAATTAATTTTTTTTCTCACCTTATGTTTTATTGTTACCAAATTCTGTGTTTTAGCGTCTGATTATTTGAATGCATACAAACAATTATTATTTATTCTTACAGTAGCTTATGAAATGCCCCCCCCCTTCAGAAATGATGTTGTGTATTTAAATTTTACTGATTATCAGATGAAGTCATAAAACATTGATTTGATTTAATTTATATTTTAATTAATGAAAATTAAACGCATTTAATTTTTTGGCAAATAAAGGGGATTTACTATTAAAATTAAAACATGGAAGAAATATTTTGTGATTATTTATTAAAAAATAAAGTTTATTATTTTTCAACAGTAGTAGTATTACATTCATTCTAGTAAATAATAGTAATATAGCTATTTCTGACACAATGTCTTCAAGTTAAACAGGACTTTTATTTTGACGGGTTGCCGAGTAAAGTTCTGTGTGTATATGATATGACTAGTTTTACTCAAATGAAATGGTAAAATGCTGGTTTTGATCAGTTTTGGAGATATTGTTGATGTATTTATGTCTTCATTGAGACGTCAGACGCTGAAATCACGCGCTCTGTGTATGTAGTAAACAAAACCCTGCTCCATTCACACAGAGACACATGCAGGATTCAGATTTACATCAGATACTAGTCCAGATCACCATTTGATTTAAGTGACCTGCTAATGCATCCTAACTTTGACAAACTCAAAAAACTGCGCGTTTTCTGCATCGCGGAAGTCATAGAGCCCTACGTTAATGCAGGTTCAGTGTTGCCAGATTTGTGGTTTTCCCTTCATCAAACATTATTTGTAGAGCACCTTTTATCTAATAACCGCAAAGAGCTTTGTGCTTTAAGTTCTGATAAAAACAAAGTATCAGCTCTCAAATTCTGTCCGTTTTATCACAAAATTCAGACAATTTTGTCGCTCTTAAATGTGGTGAGACAGATCTCTGTAGCTTCAGTGCGAAACTCTTCCACTTTATTACAAGTTATAGCACAAAATAAACATAAATGATCATCAGAAGGCATTGAGAGAACTAGTACAACTTACTGAAATGAATCACGTCGCATGTAATCGATCAGTCCATGTTTAATCTGCGGAAAAATGTCAATAAAACAGCTTATGATCAATATGAATCTTAGCATTTACCTCAGGGGAGTTCTCCAGTGTTCACAATTGGTTAATTAGCTATAAAAACACTAGAGAGAAGTTATTTATATTTGGATGTTTGAATAAATCTGACATGAAGATGAGTTTTTATGGAAACTACCTTATGCGTAATTGAGTTGCATACAGTTTTTATTTGAGTGTGATTATTGTATTGAAAAATAAATAGCAGTTGAATATAATGGATGTTAATTTTAGCCTCTAATATTATAGTAATGTGTCATGAGAGAGTTCCCTGTATAGTTCACTACATATCGGTATCGATTCTGAATAATCAGCTTTCGGTATGAGATTTTTAGTATCTGTAGTTTTTACTTATTGTATCGGGACGATGTGTGAGTGTGTGTGTTCGTCTCAGACGGATCTCAGTGTTATGTCTCTGACCGCAGGCGAGGCGCGAGCTTGTGCTCCGTTATCTCTCTCGGTATCGGTCGCACGCAGCTACATGCCTGGACCTTGTGTGGTTTGGATCAGGATCTGGTTACAGTAGATCATGAGAAATTGTGAAACCTGTTTTTCTTCCGCTCCCAGTCTTTTGTGGTTTTTCGCCTTTCCTCTCTCTTCCTTGTACACACACACACACACACACACACACACACACACACACACAGAGAGACACACACAGAGACACAGACACACACACACACACACACACACACACAGAGAAACACACACACACACACACACACACACACAGAGACACACACAGAGACAGAGACACACACACACACACACACACACACACAGAGACACACACACACGTTGGTTTTTGTGGTTTATGGGGACTCTCCATAGGCGTAATGGTTT
>CM041803.1:150000-177500 GCA_023376895.1 Aspiorhynchus laticeps
ATATTGTATTATATTATTACAAACCCGATTCCAAAAAAGTTGGGACACTGTACAAATTGTGAATAAAAAAGGAATGCAATAATTTACAAATCTCATAAACTTATATTTTATTCACAATAGCATATAGATAACATATCAAATGTTGAAAGTGAGACATTTTGAAATGTCATGCCAAATATTGGCTCATTTTGGATTTCATGAGAGCTACACATTCCAAAAAAGTTGGGACAGGTAGCAATAAGAGGCCGGAAAAGTTAAATGTACATATAAGGAACAGCTGGAGGACCAATTTGCAACTTATTAGGTCAATTGGCAACATGATTGGGTATAAAAAGAGCCTCTCAGAGTGGCAGTGTCTCTCAGAAGTCAAGATGGGAAGAGGATCACCAATTCCCCCAATGCTGCGGCGAAAAATAGTGGAGCAATATCAGAAAGGAGTTTCTCAGAGAAAAATTGCAAAGAGTTTGAAGTTATCATCATCTACAGTGCATAATATCATCCAAAGATTCAGAGAATCTGGAACAATCTCTGTGCGTAAGGGTCAAGGCCGGAAAACCATACTGGATGCCCGTGATCTTCGGGCCCTTAGACGGCACTGCATCACATACAGGAATGCTACTGTAATGGAAATCACAACATGGGCTCAGGAATACTTCCAGAAAACATTGTCGGTGAACACAATCCACCGTGCCATTCGCCGTTGCCGGCTAAAACTCTATAGGTCAAAAAAGAAGCCATATCTAAACATGATCCAGAAGCGCAGGCGTTTTCTCTGGGCCAAGGCTCATTTAAAATGGACTGTGGCAAAGTGGAAAACTGTTCTGTGGTCAGACGAATCAAAATTTGAAGTTCTTTTTGGAAAACTGGGACGCCATGTCATCCGGACTAAAGAGGACAAGGACAACCCAAGTTGTTATCAGTGCTCAGTTCAGAAGCCTGCATCTCTGATGGTATGGGGTTGCATGAGTGCGTGTGGCATGGGCAGCTTACACATCTGGAAAGGCACCATCAATGCTGAAAGGTATATCCAAGCTCTAGAACAACATATGCTCCCATCCTATTCCTAAACTTGAGCAACTTGTCTCCTCAGTCCCCAGACATTTGCAGACTGTTATAAAAAGAAGAGGGGATGCCACACAATGGTAAACATGGCCTTGTTGTCCCAACTTTTTTGAGATGTGTTGATGCCATTAAATTTAAAATCAACTTATTTTTCCTTTAAAATGATACATTTTCTCAGTTTAAACATTTGATATGTCATCTATGTTGTATTCTGAATAAAATATTGAAATTTGAAACTTCCACATCATTGCATTCTGTTTTTATTCACAATTTGTACAGTGTCCCAACTTTTTTGGAATCGGGTTTGTATGATATTATATCCTTGTGCAGTGACGTGTTGAAGCCGGTGTTCTGGAATATTATTCTTGAAATCTGTCTCATTTACAAACTTTCTATTTCTTTATGCATGTATTTATAATATAATGTAATGTTTTTATTTATATTTTTAATTTTATGTTGATATAGATGGATAACTAGATAAAATCAAATTAAAATACAACATTGTTTTTTCTCAAATAATATAAATGTTTTATAAATTAATAAAATAATAATTATTATAAAAATATTTTTTTGAAAATTAATACATTTCTGTCATGATTTTTATTATTATTATTATTATTTTAGTAGTTTGTAGTGAAGACCTTTGAGTTTCTGTGTTTATTTGTTGATTTTTATTATTTTTAAATGGTTCTTATGTCTGGTAGTTAGTCTCAGAATAAATTACACGCATCATCTGTAAATAAAAGAATAAAGAAATAAAAGTTTATGGCTGAAACCTTCCACAGGTTGAAATGAACAAATTAATGTAGTTTATTTCATGTGTCAGATATGTGTGTGTGTGTGTGTGTGTGTGTTGTGGAGGTCACTTTAGTCTCACAATCTCATCTGAGTCTTAATTACTGTCTTGGTTTAATTCAGATGTATGTAAATGAGCATTTAGCATACGCTGCAGCTGTAGGGCTGTCTGTGCTGCAGGGGTCAGAGGAAGGACCAGCGTGTGTGTGTGAGAGTGAGAGAGTGTGAGTGTGTGTGTGAGAGAGTGTGTGTGTGAGAGAGTGTGTGTGTGAGAGAGTGTGTGTGTGAGAGAGTGTGTGTGTGAGAGAGTGTGTGTGTGAGAGAGTGTGTGTGTGAGAGAGACTCTAAAGCACAGCGTTCGCCCGTAGGGCTGTGACGGTCTCCGTGACAACCGCGTCACCGGCGGTAGTGCACGTGACGTCACACACTTTATAACAAGCATAATACAAAGTTTTGTATACAAGTGTAATATAGTAACGGTTGCAAATTGTTTGATTTAGACTATAAATCTATGCTAATTCACAAATTACCTCAACGCCATACACAGCGTTTCCTTTAGATTGGCAGGTTTGAGCACAGTTTATTCTGCATTCAGCAAATGTATTTTGAGCGATGGACCTTGTTGGGAAACCAAATACTGCATCGCCGATCTGGAATCATTTCCATTCGTGTCACCCATCCGCGTTTGTACAAGTGTCTTCAAGTTCACGTGATCGCAAACGCCCGGCTGGTCAGGTTTGTGATGGTGAGGCTTTCTCCAAACTGGCCAAATACGAGCGAGACAGCGGTAAATGGAAGATGCCAACAAGAAATGTGGCAACACGCCACGAATCCTATTCCACAGAGAGCGCGTGCAGACGAGGAGATGCTCGGTGGAGGAACAGTGAACCGTGTCTGAACCGGACGCCACGTCGCAGCACAACAGGTTGAGTTTGTCTACAGGACATTTAAACTTTGTGTCAGTACGTCATAAATAGGACGAGGCAGTTTACTGTGAGGGATTGTCGTGTCTTATCTCACCGCATCTGTAGACAGCATCACTGATTATAATGGGTTCTCGCCGCGCCGCTCGCATGAGGTGTATTTAACTTTCTTATTTAAGGCTTTCCCATTTAACTGTATTATTTCTTTGATATTTATTTTAGTGTTTTGCAGGCTGAGTGTTCACTGATGGAAGTGCTAAAATAAACACGCACGTTTGTTAATAGATGATTGAGCCTCATTTATTTATTTTTGCATTTCAGAATTATATAAATATACACAACACCGCGCCACCGGCGGTAGTTGGTCCAAAATATAATATAGTAATAAAATATTTTTATAATAATTACAATATTAATAACTATAAATTATAATGCAATTATAATGTTTTAATATTATGATTTTCCCCCCTAACCTTTACGCAAACCTTTCATTATTTCACGTTTTTGAATCTATCAGCTGATTTTAATGTTTACAAATAATTTGCATGGATTGCATGAATTGTTAACCATAATACTAATAATTTGTGCTAACTAATTAAATACAATTATGACTTCATGTGGGCTTGAAGACAGACTGATAGTATGAGTGTCCTTCCCTCGGTAGTGTGCTCAGAGTGCAGCGTGACCTTTGATCTATTTCAGCCCGTGTCTGTCTGAGAAACCAGTCTGGGAAGTGTTTGCACTGCTCTGTGTGTGTGTGTGAGTGTGTGTGTGTGTGTGTGTGTGAGTGTGAGAGAGAGAATGAGTGTGTGAGTGTGAGTGTGTGTGTGTGTGTGTGTGTGTGTGAGAGAATGAGTGTATGTGTGTGTGTGTGTGAGAGAGAGAATGTGTGTGTGAGTGTGTTTGCACTGCTCTGTGTGTGTGTGTGTGTGTGTGTGTGTGTGTGTGTGTGTGTGTGTGTGTGTGTGAGTGTGTTTGCACTGCTCTGTGTGTGTGTGTGAGTGTGTTTGCACTGCTCTGTGTGTGTGTGTGTGTGTGTGTGTGTGTGTGTGTGTGTGTGTGTGTGTGTGTGTGTGTGTGTGAGTGTGTTTGCACTGCTCTGTGTGTGTGTGTGTGTTTGTGTGTGTGTGTGTGTGTGTGAGTGTGTTTGCACTGCTCTGTGTGTGTGTGTGTGTGTGTGTGTGTGTGTGTGTGAGAGAATGAGTGTGTGTGTGTGTGAGTGTGAGAGAGAATGTGTGTGAGTGTGAGAGAGAATGAGTGTGTGTGTGTGTGTGAGAGAGAATGTGCGTGTGTGTGTGTGTGTGTGTGTGTGTGAGTGTGTTTGCACTGCTCTGTGTGTGTGTGTGTGTGTGTGTGTGTGTGTGTGAGTGTGTTTGCACTGCTCTGTGTGTGTGTGTGTGTGTGTGTGTGTGTGTGTGTGTGTGTGTGAGTGAGTGTGTTTGCACTGCTCTGTGTGTGTGTGTGTGTGTGTGTGTGTGTGTGTGTGTGTGTGAGTGTGTTTGCACTGCTCTGTGTGTGTGTGTGTGTGTGGTGTGTTTGTGTGTGTGTGTGTGTGTGTGTGAGTGTGTTTGCACTGCTCTGTGTGTGTGTGTGTGTGTGTGTGTGTGTGTGTGTGTGTGTGTGTGTGTGTGTGTGTGTGTGTGAGAGTGTGTTTGCACTGCTCTGTGTGTGTGTGTGTGTGTGTGTGTGTGTGTGTGTGTGTGTGAGTGTGTTTGCACTGCTCTGTGTGTGTGTGTCTCCATCAGGTTGTTTTGTCTGAGAACACAGACGGGTTGGTCACGGTCACATGACATTAACAGTGTCTGTTAGCGGCAGGTATGACGGCTTCTCTGGAGTCACATGTTCTGTGTTTGAGTTCATTCAAGCTTTGTGTGCAGGCTATCATTTACTAAAACCAACATTTTGTTGCTTGAAATAAAATAAGGTACTAAATAGCTAATAAATAAGAAAACTTAATATAAAAGATATTAACTTTTCATTATTTTCTTTACTAATAAAAATGACAAAAATACATAAGAAACTTACAAAAATTTTAAAGCTGCATTCCATAACTTTTTTTTTGGTTAATAATTATCTGAAATCAATTTTTGAGCAAGTACATAACCAGCTAGTGGCTGGTTACATCGCCTTACTTTAGCCTGATTCACTGCTGTAAACTTATAATTAGGGCTGTGCAATTAATCGAAATTCAGTTTTGATTTCGATTTCGGCCTCCAACGATTATGAAAATACAATAATCGAGATAAAACGATTATGGCGCCCCTTTCCAGCTGCGCTTTCACTCCTCCATAAAAGCCCATTTTCACGTGTATATCAGTAAAATCATGTAACGTTACTTTTGCAAAATTGGACGTGCTTGAGTTATTAAAGTTGATTATATTTATTAATGTTTTAAAGAGAGCTTGCACTGTTCCTCAGGAGGATATCTGTGTATGCGCTCAGAGACGGAGCATGTGAAGTCATCTTTAGCTGAACGTATGCGCCTAAACGCTCAAATACACGCAAACATGTGCATTAGTGATTATTCACGTAAACCCTCGTCGGTTATGTAATAAATGAATGTAAACAGATGATACTGAAAATACGCGTGTAACAGTAAATTGGATCCGTGCGGCTCTTAAAGAGACAGCGCGCTATATTCCTGCTCCGACTGTGTGCTTAATATTAATCAAACAACAAAAGACAAAATCACTCACTGCTCTTCACTGAACGTCTTTTGTAGCTTTAATAAGAAACAAAGGAAGTTTAATTCTTACAGTGAAGACTACACTGTTTTATTTTACATTTGATTATTTAATTTCTATAATAGGCTGTTAACTGAATACTTAGATTTGCATAATAATTTTTTTGTTTACACGGCCCGCTAATAATCGTGATTACAATATTGACCAAAATAATCGTGATTATGATTTTTGTCATAATCGAGCAGCCCTACTTACAATAATGTTTTGTAATCTGAGTGGCAGTGGTAGGAATTCGTGGGGAATTCAAGCATGCTGCCTCGTCATTACATCACATCTGTAAACATAAAGAAGCTTTCATATCTCATGTGAGGATCCTGCAGGTGGCGGATCGTTTATAGCCTCTTCTCACAGCAGCTGGAATAATTAAACGTATCATTTTGATGGTGGATTGTGATCCAGAAAGGTTTATGTGTTTATGAAAAACGAGTGACTGAAATCCGATTATATTCCAGTTTTAAATGTGCATCTGATTACAGAGAGCCTGGGATTACACAAGACTTGTATTTTAAAGAAAACCAGTTCAAATTAGCTTTTTTCATATTTATTTAATTACAATTAGAGATCACTGTACAGAAACTACACACTAATGCACACTATACACACATAGTCACACAATGCTGATGTTGTTAACATTAACAATTTGAGAACAAAGTATAACAGTAATAATAATTTGCACGGTTTGATGTGATATGAGCTAACCGATCGTTAGATTTGATCTTAAAGTTTGACTTGATTATTGGAGTGTTTTACAAGAAAATACTACTTCAAAATTTCATGTTTAATTCAATGTTTTTCTTGCCCTTTCTTTTTAATTATATGTGAAATTTACCAGAAACTTGTATGATTATTTTTTAATTAAATGCTACATAAATTTAACATAAACTCAATATGTAGACACTCAAAAAAAACTGATTAGAAACAGTTTTCACTAAGAATTTTTTCTTTATTCTTGCCCTTTCTTTTTAATTATTTGTGAAATTTACCAGAAATTCTGTATGATTTTTAAAAAAAATTATATTCTACATTAATTTAACATAAACTCAATATGTAGACACTCAGAAAAACTGATTAGAAACAGTTTTCACAAGTAAATTTCACATATAATTACAAGGAAATTGCCCTTTCCTTTTAATTATTTGTGAAATTTATCAGCGATTCTGTGTGAAAATTGTTTCAAATTAAATTCTACGTTAATTTAACATAAACTGAATATGTAGCCACTCAAAAAAAGCTGATTAGAAACAGTTTTCACTGAGAATTTACAAGTAAATTTCACAAGTGATTACACGGAAATGGCAAGCAACACTGAATTTAATGGTGTTTTGGAGACTGGAATAGTGTTTTTGTGTGAAATGCTCTCTAATGTTCTTGAAAACAATAATAGTTTATAGTGCATGAAGACAGTTTCCAGTCTCAGGTTGGATCTCTGATGAAGCGAGCGACTCATTCCAGAGCGATGAAGCACAGGCTGGAGTTTATCCAGAGTCTGGAATGTTATTTTGCCCGCGGGGCAGGAAGGTGCACCTGGCATCGGCCCGAACACAACCACGGCTGGAGCGACTCCAAGCGCTCAAACGCCTGACACAGTGTGCTGAAGCAAAATCTGTTTCCGTCCAGTAGTCACTTAGTCATTCGCATTTAAAGGTGTCATAGAATGCATTGATGCAATATTGTAAATTGTTCTCTGATATCTACATAGAAGGTATGTGGTAAGGGCAAAAAATCTCCAGAAACAGTTTTACATGTGCATTTACAACCCTAGGATTTCTCCCCAGAATGAAACGGTCTGTTATTGGCTTATTTGGAGGGTCATGAATAATAATGTTGAGCTCTGCTCTGATTGGCTGTTACAGTGCGGCTCAATGTTGAGCGCTGCTCTGATTGGCTGTTTCACAGTGCGTCTCAATGTTGAGCTCTGCTCTGATTGGCTGTTTCACAGCGCAGCTCAATGTTGAGCTCTGCTCTGATTGGCTGTTTCACAGTGCGGCTCAATGTTGAGCTCTGCTCTGATTGGCTGTTTCACAGTGCGTCTCAGTGTTGAGCTCTGCTCTGATTTGCTGTTTCACAGTGCGGCTCAATGTTGAGCTCTGCTCTGATTGGCTGTTTCACAATGCGTCTAAATGTTGAGCTCTGCTCTGATTGGCTGTTTCACAGTGCGGCTCAATGTTGAGCTCTGCTCTGATTGGCTGTTTCACAGCGCAGCTCAATGTTGAGCTCTGCTCTGATTGGCTGTTTCACAATGCGTCTCAATTTTGAGCTCTGCTCTGATTGGCTGTTTCACAGTGCGTCTCAATGTTGAGCTCTGCTCTGATTGGCTGTTTCACAGTGCGTCTCAATGTTGAGCTCTGCTCTGATTGGCTGTTTCACAGTGCGTCTCAATGTTGAGCTCTGCTCTGATTGGCTGTTTCACAGTGCGTCTCAATGTTGAGCTCTGCTCTGATTGGCTGTTTCACAGTGCGTCTCAATGTTGAGCTCTGCTCTGATTGGCTGTTTCACAGTGCGTCTCAATGTTGAGCTCTGCTCTGATTGGCTGTTTCACAGTGCGTCTCAATGTTGAGCTCTGCTCTGATTTGCTGTTTCACAATGCGTCTCAATGTTGAGCTCTGCTCTGATTGGCTGTTTCACAGTGCGTCTCAGTGTTGAGCTCTGCTCTGATTGGCTGTTTCACAGTGCGTCTCAGTGTTGAGCTCTGCTCTGATTTGCTGTTTCACAGTGCGTCTCAGTGTTGAGCTCTGCTCTGATTGGCTGTTTCACAGTGCGTCTCAGTGTTGAGCTCTGCTCTGATTGGCTGTTTCACAGTGCGTCTCAGTGTTGAGCTCTGCTCTGATTGGCTGTTTCACAGTGCGTCTCAGTGTTGAGCTCTGCTCTGATTGGCTGTTTCACAGTGCGTCTCAGTGTTGAGCTCTGCTCTGATTGGCTGTTTCACAGTGCGTCTCAGTGTTGAGCTCTGCTCTGATTGGCTGTTTCACAGTGCGTCTCAATGTTGAGCTCTGCTCTGATTGGCTGTTTCACAGTGCGTCTCAATGTTGAGCTCTGCTCTGATTGGCTGTTTCACAGTGCGTCTCAGTGTTGAGCTCTGCTCTGATTGGCTGTTTCACAGTGCGTCTCAATGTTGAGCTCTGCTCTGATTGGCTGTTTCACAGTGTGTCTCAATGTTGAGCTCTGCTCTGATTGGCTGTTTCACAGTGTGTCTCAATAGCTCAGTAGCTCACAGGAAGGAAACACAGGGAAAATATATATTTCAATACTTTCTCGTGCAGTTATATCGTTGGATAATTATACTGTATATAAAATGCGGGCATCAGGGAGCCGCTATTAATATGCTGGGCATTGAAACTGCTTTCAAATGCACGATCGACTTTTACTTTCACTTTCGTGATTCGTGATCGCACGTACTCTGTTTATACTATGGAGCAGCAGTACTTACCACCCATTTTACAAGATCAGACGCTTGTCAGTGGTGCTCAGAATCTGTAAATCATTCGCCATCATCCTCAGTCATCTCTCCTTACTCTGTTTATGTGGTAAGTGAAATCTTATGTACTGTAATGTAACAGGCTACAGCTAGCAGCTAACCATGTCCCTTTAGTGGCTCGCGTTATTTTATTAGAACGCGTTATTTGCTTTCCGTGCCTTTCTGAATACAGACAGCAACCCATCCCTGCACTTCACACCCCCTGCACAGCCTGGAGCATAACATTTATTTCCATCATCTGCCATTTTCTCTGTTGTCCTCGCTTGTTTCTTCACAACACCTGCAGCACTTCTGATGATTCGGCTGGCGGGTTTATGCAAATGTTGGGGGCGTGACTATTAGTGATGTCACAGTCGGTGTTATGTTCCGATTCGCCAATATTTCAGTGGTCTTTTTTATTCACGAGATTTACATAAGGAGTAAACAATGGTGTTTGAGGCTCACTGTATGTCATTTCCACACAGAACTCTTATTATTCAACTATGCCAAGATAAACACACTTTTCCATTCTATGGCACCTTTAAATATAGCTTGTGTTTAAATGTCAATAAGCTTGCTCCAGATATTAAATGCCAATTAGTAGTAAAACAGAGGGATCATTACAAGAGGTGTAACTACACAGAACTGCATATAGAGAACAACTAAATTTGCTCAATCCACATTTTCAGTTAAAGGGACACTTTAAAAGGGATTCCTTTTATTTGTCATTTTTATGCTTCACATAAAAACTAAATTACATTTCATGTCCACACCTCAGTAATTCAGTCCACAAATATAATACAAATAACTAAGGTAACACTTTATTTTAGGGTCTCTTAACTAGGTGCTTATTAGCATGCATATTACTAGAATATTAGCCATTTATTAGTACTAATTAAGCACATATTAATGCCTTATTCTACATTCCTAATCCTACCCAACACCTAACCTTAACAACTACCTTATTAACTATTAATAAGCAGCAAATTAGGAGTTTATTGAGGGAAAAGTCAGGGTTAATAGTGAATAAGTATTCTAAAGTGTTACCATAATGAATAAATAAGCTAAAAATACACTAAAATAAAGTCTTTAAAATGCCGTTTGCCAGCTGAACTGAAAATGCCAACAGAGTTGAACATCTTTCTGAGAAATATTAAATAAAATTTCAAACAAAAACAGGTTTGTGAACATTGATGGTTGCACACAGTCATGTTATGGTTACTGTACTTATTTTACATTCTTTATGTAATTTTTAATTGTATTTTATAAGCCTAACCAGGGACTGGGGCTGCAAATTAGCCATTGGCTAGAAGCCTGTTATTCTGCATTGTCCCTGTTAAAAAACAACTAAATAAATGTCGTGATGGATGTGTTTTCGATTGCTGCTGGTTTAATTGTTCTCAGCCCGGCCTCGGTTGAGAATGACGTCTAAACGACGATTCAGTTTGTATTTCTCAGAATGAGTTCAACCGTCAGTCTCTCCCTCTCTCATTAAAGCATAGTTTGCATTGTTTACCACATGTTCCGCCCTCGGCGTGTTTGAGCGGCGTTACACAAACACACACAACATGTTCAGACGGATTCTTCGAGGCCCACCTGCGCCGCCGACCGCCGCTAGACCAAACACACACGTCTGTAAAACAAACGTCTGCTTATCCAAACACACACGTCTGCACCTTCACCAATGCTGTGCTAACACAAACCACCCGGCCTAGTTCATCCAAACCTGGTAAAGTCCTGTGACTAGTCTGAATGAGTCTCAAACGCTGAACATATACAACAACATAGACCTTTTGGCCAAAATCTGATGATTGATGAAGGCTTATGTTCAATAGTTCACCCAAAAAAGAACATTTGATGAGTTTGCATCAGTGTCTCAGCAATGGATGCTCTGCAGTGAATGGGTGCCGTCAGAATGAGAGCTGATAAAAACATCACAATAATACACAGTCCATCAGTTAACATCTGGAGAAGACAAAAGATGAAACAAATCCAGCATTAAGACGTTTATAACTAAAATACCATAGAGTCCATAATAACTCTCCTCCAGTGAAAAAGTGTTCTGAATCAGGAGAGAAATCTGCATCAGATCAAAACAGCTCTAAACTAATATGTGGCTGGATTTTTATGTGAGAGACAACAGCAGATGCACTTTTTCACTGAGGAGAGTTATTATGGATTCATATTTGAGTTAAAAATATCTTAATGCTGGATTTGTTTCATCTTTTGTCTTCTCCAGATGTTAACTGATGGACTGTGTATTATTGTGATGTTTTTATCAGACTCTCATTCTGACGGCACCCATTCACTGCTGAGACACTGATGCAGCGACACATTTCTACAAACCTGATGAAGACACAAACTCATCCTGATCTCGGATGAACTGAGAACGAACACATTTTCAGTGAATGTTCATTTTTGGCTGATCTATTCCTTTAATGTCCTGTAGATGGACTATATTCACTATAATGTCACATGATCTTGTTTTTCTAAAACTCTCCCTAACCAGTCAGCATGAGGACTGCGGCCGTATGTTTTATGATGTTCGTCTGGAGTCAGACACCAGAGTGTTTCTCACAGTCGGTTCTCAGTGAGCGAGAGGGTCTGTCTCTGTCTTTGTCCCTCTCTCTCTCTGTGTGTCTCTATGCTTTGTCATTCCCATGGAAATTTGCAAGCAAAATGTGACACCCTGTGACCTCTCTCTCTCTCTCTCTCTCTCTCTCTCTCTCATACACTCACACACACACACACGCACGGCTACCACACCCACTCACCCATCTGTGGCACTGCCACCGTCAGCAGACTATGAGAGTGTGTGTGTGTGTGTGTGTGAGTGTGTGAGTGTGTGTGAGTGAGAGAGAGTGTGTGAGTGAGAGTGTGTGAGAGAGAGTGTGTGAGTGTGTGTGAGTGTGTGTGTGTATGTGAGTGAGTGTGTGTGTGTGAGAGTGTGTGAGTGAGAGTGTGTGTGTGAGTGAGAGTGTGTGTGTGTGTGTGTGTGTGTGTGTGTGTGTGTGTGTGTGTGTGTGTGTGTGTGTGTGAGAGAGTGTGTGTGTGTGTATATGTGTGTGTTTTGGTGCTTAATGGTCTATTTGGCAAAAAAGACAGCAGCACACATTAGCACATTGAGTACAAACACACACACACACACACACACACACATTTATCTGGCCATGTAAATGAGCACATAATATAGACTTCTGTTGTTTTATCATAAAATTAATTCTAATTACCAACATAAACCACAAAAGAAGACTTTTTTTTATTTAAACATTATCTTATGGATGAATATTTATATATTTTATATACCATGGTAACACTTTACAATAAGGTTAACATGAACTAAGAATGAACAATACTCCTACAGCATTTATTAATCTTAGTTAATGTTAATTTCAGCATTAACTAATGCATTATTAAAATCACAAGTTGTGTTTGTTAACATTAGTTAATGCACTGTGAACTAACATCAACTATGAACGACTGTATTTTTATGAACTAATGTTAACAAAGATGAAAGAAATATTGTAATAAATGTATTGTTCATTGTTTGATCATGTTAGTTAATACATTAACTAATGTTAACAAATGACACCTTATTGATAAGTGTCACCCAATATATACTATTTTTATATATGTAATATGTGCTGGAGGAGCTTTATGTATTTTAGATATAATATATGCAGGAGCTTTATTTATACATTTTATATAATATATGCTGGAGGAAGTGATTTTTTTGGTATATAAATCCATTTTTCCAGTTAAAGACCGCTCTGAATGATCCTAAAGGGAGGTTTAGTCAGATTTAAGCTCATTTCTGAGGTCAGATTTGTTCCCAAACTGCAGCTAAACAAACACACACACACACACACACACACCCCTCCTCTCTCTGTCTGTCTGGCTCGACTGTGACCGTGAATGACCCGTGAGAAAGAGCTAGAGAAGGGGCGGAGCTTTGACCTCTCTTGACCCCTCATGACCCCTCCGTCACACTGCGTCTGATCTCTGAATGTGTCTGTGTGTGTGTGTGTGTGTGTGTGAGAGTGTGTGTGTGAGAGAGAGAGAGAGAGCATGTGTGTGTGTGTGTGTGTGTGTGTGAGAGAGAGAGTGTGTGTGTGTGTGTGTGTGTGTGTGTGTGTGTGTGTGTGTGTTTGCCGTCATCAGCTGCTCATGTTGGCTCTCTGTGTGTGTGTGTGTGTGTGAGAGTGTGTGTGTGAGAGTGTGTGTGTGTGTGTGTGTATGTGTGTGTGTTTGCCGTCATCAGCTGCTCATGTTGGCTCTCTGTGTGTGTGTGTGTGTGTGGGGGTTTATGTGGTTTATGAGGACACAAATTTGTATAATGACATGGGTATGACAGAGGTATTACAATATGAAGGTGGTTTATGAGGACACTGTCTATGTCCCCGTAATTCAAAAGGCTTAAAAAACATACTAAATGGTGTTTTTTTGAAAATCTAAAAATGCACACAGTCTCCTGTGAGGGCTAAGTTTAGGTGTAGGGTAGGTGTAGGGCAATAGCACATACAGATTGTTCAGTATAAAAACCATTACGCCTATGGAGAGTCCCCATAAACCACAAAAACCAACGTGTTTGTGTGTGTGTGTGTGTTTGCCGTCATCAGCTGCTCATGTTGGCTCTCTGAATAGACGTCATAGTGTCAGTATTACAGCCTCATCGACTCAAACGACTGAAGCTATTGTTGTTGTTGTTGTTTTATTGATTCTGCTGAAAGTATGAAACACCAGAACCGAAGCCAGAGCTCATAACAGATAACAACACATCAGTGATATTTGTCATAATGTTATAATGATAACGACACAAAGGAACAATATTGTTGGAATTACTTTTTTTCCAGCCAATGAACACTAAAAACCTTGACACCCATTCAGAATCAGTGTTATTTTAGTATTATTGGCATACTATCATAGATTTCATAAATGAGCATTTAGTTTTATATTTTTATTTAAAATATTAAAATATTTAACTTTTATATTTTTTAGCATTTTTATTTTCATTTATAATAATTTTATATTTTTTCTAGTTTTTTTTTTTTTTAAATATTAGTATTTAGGTTTCATGTTTTTTATTTTTTATCTGTTTACAGTTAGTAACTTTAACTTGGCTTTAGTAAATTTCAAATGCAACTTAAAGTTATTTGCCGAAGCAACTTTTTAAACATTTTGTTTAGTGCATTAAAGTGATTGTATTACTTTATAGTAATAGTAGAAAAAACAACATCATTGTGTGTTGGTGTGGATGCTAATATATTTTAATATTGTTATTATTGTTGTGAGCAGGCTTTAACTGCTGATAGAAATAACATCATACAGAAAATATTTTTTGATGTATTCTGTGTAGCGACTGATGCAAAACATTTAAAATGAAACATTTAACAAATTTGACATATTGCTAAACAACAATATGATAAACTTCACAGATTGGAGTTGTAAAGGTATTAAATACCTGGAACATATATTCGAAGGGACAGACTTTATTCCCTTTGACAAATTAATTAAACAATATGGGATTAATAAGAACAGATTTTTAGAATATCAACAAATTAAATCTATTGTAAAAAGGAAATTTAAGTCTAATCATATCAATTTACAAATACCACCAAGTGTGTCAGATTTTCTTAATCTCAAAACCCCCAAATTAATGTCTAAAATATACAGGGCACTTTCCAATATAGATGAATCAGTATCACTTCCTATTGCAAAATGGGAAGCAGATCTATCAGTAAACTGGGACCATAATTTCTGGTCTCAGATATGTTTAAAAACCTTTGAACTGATTAGAAATCCTGGATTACAATTAATACAATACAAAATTCTGCATAGAGTGCACTACACAGGTCATCGGATGTTCAGGATGGGTTTTACAGCTTCTAACAACTGCTCACACTGTAAAAGCAATACACCTGACAATTACATCCACGCTCTATGGTTCTGTCCACCTGTTCAGAGGTACTGGTACAGGATTTGTGAAGATTTATCAAAGTGTCTTAAATGCTCTATTCCAGCCTCTCCTTTAGTCTGCTTGTTGGGCGACCTAGATGGTGTCACTACAGAAGATAACACAATCCACATGGCTTTCACTGCCCTATGCATTGCTAAGAAGACTGTCCTCATGAACTGGAAAAATAAAAATAATCTTAATATCAACCAATATAGAGATTATTTGTGGGATTATATTAGCCTTGAAACAGCTTCTGCTGACACATTAGATCAATCTCTCTGGGCTCCTTTGATCAGCTCCATCACCTAGTGTGGGTGGGGGTCCCGATTCTGTCCGGCTGTGGTTTTTGTTGTTGGCGTGGGGTGGCAATATGGGCCTGGGGCATCTGGGGGTTCCCTGGGGGTGGGTTTCTTGGGGGGTTCGGCGCTGGGGCTGCGGCCTTGGCCTGGATGGGGTATTGGTGACTCTTGAATGCTGTTTCTCTGGCGGCGGCATGCGGCGCTGCTGGGGATGCCTGTGCCGGCGGACGTAGGTTGCCAGCCTGGCGGCCGCACTGTTCCGGGGTTGGTCCGGGGGGGGGTTTGGGGATCTGGGGACGCTCTGCCTCCGGCTTGGGGTTACGGCTGGGCCTGGGGGGCTTGGGTCCTGGTTGGTGTGCCGCCGGGAGTATGGGTTGGTGCATGCGCTTGGGCCCGGCTCTGGTGTGGGGGTCTTCGATGCATCGGTGCCTCCGCAGGGGGGGGGGGGTCCAATAGAGGCGGGGTATACGGGCTTTACCTGGGTGTCTTATTGTCTTATGTAGTTTGGGAACTGACTGGATGATGGGGTGGGGTAGTTTTTCCTCTGCTGTGGGGTCTGGTGGGCCGCCCCGGGCTGCCATGGGCCCTGGTCTGGATGGGCCTGGGCCCCCCGCCCTGGGCAGATTTGGGGTAACGGGGGTGCCTATGGGGGTCAGCGGGGGAGCTGGCTCCAGAGGGGGGGGTATTTTGCCCCCTCTGATGTTTTCCTCCCCATCCCTAAGACTTCACTTCTCCCGCTCCATCACACCAACACATAGGTAGGGTTTTGAGGTGCGGGTGAGTCGCTGGGATGCGGGGGAGGTGGTACTCCTCTGTCTCCTCGTGGCCGCCTGCATCTCAATTACACATTACAGCTTAGACATTCTCATTACTTACTGTCACATGACACATACATATAGGGCCTTGGGGGTGGGCACACTGAATGGCATCCGGAGGGCGGTCTGTTCATTCAGCCTTCCCTCTGGTGCCAGTGCCCACTTCTCAATTTTAAGTTGCACATAGACATTGAGGGCTCTAGGGAGGGGACGAGCTGACACAAGCTTGTGGAGGGTGCCCCTCCCCTGTTTTAAAGCACCCCTGTTTTAAAGCACCTTAGAACAACACACACCAACACTACATTTGAGCGGGTGGGGTGAAGCATGGGGTCGTCTTTTTTTTTTTTTTTTTCTCACACCCCTGTTCTCTGTTCTCTGTCTGGGGCCGGGGGCTGTGAGGATGAGCTGGCCGCCCGGTCGGGGTCTGGGCTGTTGATTTTCTCTGCTGCTGCGGGGACCGGGGTGGTCTTCCTGTCCCCACGCCGGAGCGAAGGGGGTTCAGCTCCGGGATCGGGCGCTGACTACCCCTCTGGGGGTGGTGGTGCCTGGACCTAGGAGTATAGAGTGCATATGGGGAGTGTGAGTGTGGGTACCTTGTCCATTTTTGTGTGTCTACATGTGGGGCGAAGGTGTGAATATTCGTTTGCGTGCATGAGGGTGGGAACATATGCTTGTGTATATGTGTGCTTGTCGTCTACGTCTATGTGTCAGGTCGGGCCTTAGACTCCGCCTCACTCATCATCTTAGTCGACCTCCACCCCACCACCATGCCCTGCCGGTGGAGGATGCCGCCGGTGCGTTGGTGATTTCTCGCGCCGGGGCAGGATGCTCGGGCGAGCGCCGGCCCGCTCTCGGTGGTCGATTGGCGGGGCCTGGCCCTACTGGCCTTGCTGGGCCCCGATTGTGGGGTGGGGGGCCTTTGGGTCTCCGGGCCCAGGGCCCGGTCCGCCCTGGTGTGGTCGGCTGCCGGTGGAGCCTGCGGGCTTGCCGCCACGGCACCCTGGGGCGCCTACACTGTGGCTGTCGGAGATCCCGCCTTCGGGCTCTCCTCTGCCCTTTTTTGGGTGGGGGCCGCGGTTGTCCCTGCGGTGGTTCTCCTGGGGGTCCCGTGCCCTGGGGGGCCTCCGGATGTTTGGGGCCCGGGTCGTTTCCGTGCCTGCTTCATGCCTTGCGGGATGGGGCTGTTGTTCCCCACACACACTATTAAACATTTACATGGAGGAACCTTATGAACACAAGCGCGCTCACACACACAGGTGTACACTCAAGCATTCACATTGGTGTAAAAACAGGTGCTCACAGACACACATTGTCTTGATCTGCTGTTGCTTCAAAACTTATTTTGTAATATTAGTTATGTGTGCTGCTCAATAACATTTAACATTTAGAATTTATTGTGATTTATACAGATGTTGGTTGTTGCTGCAGTCTCTTTGATGTTGTGTCTTCGGTTGTTTTCTCTTTTTGTCAGCAGGTATTGAAGCAAATTGTCTGTTTTTTTTTTTGTTTTTTTTTCTCTCTCTCTCTCTATCTATCCCCCATTCTCCTTTTTTCTCTCTCTCTCTTCCCCTTCTTTGTTGACTTTCCCCACAACCTTTTTTTTTTTTTCCTTCTTTCTCTCTCGTTTTCTCTGTCCCCTGGTCTTGTCTGTCACAGTGTGGTTAAGTAAAAGGGTATATAAAATTAAATTAATTAATTAATATAAAAAAAAAAAAAAAAAAAAAAAAAAAAAATATATATATATATAAAAAAAAAAAAAAAAAATTTTTTTTATAAATATATTTAATTAAAAAAAAAAAAAAAAAGAAAAAAGGCTGTGAATGATGATAGTATAGCCATGCATATGTACTGTCATGTGTTATCTGTGCTACTGACAGGCCAAAAAAAAAAAAAAAAAAAAAAAAAAAAAAAAAAAAAAAAAGAAACATTTAACAAAAATGTTGCCAGTCGTTTTGAATGTAACAGAGTTGTCAAATGTTTTGAAAGAGATATAAATGTATCTGTTTGGTGAGAATGATGCAACAGCAGATGGATAAGATGCTTTAGCAGTGTTTCCCACACATAGACTTTACCTGGGTATATTAACGGCCGCCCAAGTATATTTGGTGACACATTTTTGTTTTTATTACTTTTATTATCTCTTACACTTTTTTTTATCCGCCCGAGATAATTAAACCATCCGCGATCGATTAACTAGTGGAAAATCTCCCCTCTCGACAGTTTCATACTGCTCGTTCTGTGTGCTCAAGAACTGTCCACACTCCCACAGACGATCTCCAGTGTTTCCCATACGCTGATTTATCTGTGGCGGGCCGCAACAATATCCACCGCCCGCTGCCATCAGCTCCCGCGTTTCTCACACACGAGCGCGACTTTACCACTATATTTAGCAACTTTTAGACCCTTTTGGCGTTTTTTTCCCACAACAGGTACATACTAACAAACCTAGCGACTTTTAAAAAAAAACCTTAGCTATCGTTCAGTTGGAAGATGTCTCCCGCAACCGCTAGCTCTGTCTCCCGGCGCAGTGTCGCATCTCTCTGCGTCTATTCTGAGCAGTGAGCAGCAGAGAAACAGCTTTCAGTTGACCATAACGCAGCAAAATCGTCAATACATCATTTACAAAACAGTGTTTCCAAGCAGCTGTCGCTTACTGACTGATTGGGCTTTTAAATGTGAATATAATTTGTCTGTAATATGCACATAACTTGTTACTCAGACGCAGGCAGTGCGCTGAATGAGACAAAACAGTAATACAGCCCAAACCACCGCATATAGCTTTTTAGTGTAAGTTAGATGTATATTGATTTTATCAGACGATGTCGCGATTATAAATCAGGATTTAAGGAGTATAGTGAGAGTGATTCCTGGTTAACATGTGAAATTAATGGGTCCTGTTTACTATTTATACTTGTTTTATGACAACACAAAATATAATGTGAGCAGCTTTATTGGGCATTCAGTTTTATTATGTGACAGTTCATAGAGTAGAACAGATCTGAAGCACCAAAACTCTTAATAACGCAAACTTGCCGCAATGACGTCATAAATATGCAAATTGATATGTGACGTCACCTGCCGCCACAACTCTCACAAAATCCTGTGGGAAACACTGGCTTTAGCAGTAAATGATCTGTTCTGTGTGTGTGTGTGTGAGAGAGAGAGAGTGTGTGTGTGTGTGAGAGAGAGAGAGTGTGTGTGTGTGTGTGTGTGTGTGTGTGTGAGAGAGAGAGAGAGAGAGAGAGAGTGTGTGTGTGAGAGAGAGAGAGAGAGAGAGAGAGAGAGAGAGGGAGTGTGTGTGTGTGAGAGAGAGAGTGTGTGAGTGTGTGTGCGAGTGTGTGTGAGAGAGAGTGTGTGTGAGAGAGAGTGTGTGTGTGCGAGAGAGAGTGTGTGTGCGAGAGAGAGTGTGTGTGTGAGAGAGAGTGTGTGTGTGAGAGAGAGTGTGTGTGTGAGAGAGAGTGTGTGTGTGTGTGTGTGTGTGCGAGTGTGTGTGTGTGTGTGTGAGAGAGAGAGTGTGTGCGAGTGTTTGTGCGAGTGTGTGTGTGTGTGTGTGTGTGTGTGTGTGTGTGAGAGAGAGAGAGAGAGTGTGTGTGTGTGTGAGCGTGTGTGTGTGAGCGTGTGTGTGTGTGTGTGTGTGTGTGTGAGAGAGAGTGTGTGTGTGAGAGAGTGAGAGCGTGGTTGTCAGTGTGTGTGTGTGCGTGGACAGTCAGTCATTATGAATGTGTGTGTGTGTGTGTGTGTGTGTGTGTGTGTGTGTGTGTGTGTGTGTGTGTGTGTGTGTGTGTGTGTGTGTGTGTGTGTGTGGCTCTGCGCTCGTGGCTCACGTCACGTCCTCGCACCATCAGCTGTCTCGCACTCTTTTTGTTTTCATATGCAAACCGACTCGCTCAGACAATTGAGTCTAGACCGTCCCCCTCGTCCCCATCTGCCCCGGGGTGTGTGGGAACGCAGGGGCTTCAGTGTTAGTTTGTCTCTGGTGGATGTGCATCATGCAGCTCCATGCGGTGGACGGTTCTCATCTGTGTGTTCAGACGCGCTGCAGCGGTGAGTCTGACGCCTCTATAGGATTTATTACAAAATGTATTTTAGAATTTTTGTCTAGTGTAATGTCTTTTATAACTTTTTGTTAATTGTATGACCTGTGTAATTTATTCTGAGATTGCCATTAAAGTAGCCTTGATGCTGGCATGGCGTTAAAAAGTGAATAAATAAATAAATAAAGTGTCTTAGAGAAGCTGCTGTGTGTTTGTACGGCTGTTGGAGGGTCAGGCTGCTGTGTTTGTCTGCTTACTGTTGTTTTATATCATTGTTTTGATAGTTTCAGTCCTTGTACTTGCAAGTGTGATGTACAATTGAGATCAGCTTTCTGTGTCTGAACATCTTTTATCATTGACTGTGATGCTGACTAAACTATGAAAATATCTGCATATCCAGCATGCAAAAGTTTAGGGTCAGTAAGATTATTTTTTTTTAAGAAATTAATACTTTATTCATTAAGGATGCATTAATTTGATCAAAAGTGACAGTAAAGATATGTTTCAAAAGATTTATATTTCAATAAATGCTGTTCTTTTGAACTTTCTGTTCATCTGTGAATCCTGAAAAATAAAATGTATCAGTTTCCACAAAAATATTAATGTTTTCAACATTGATAATAATCAGAAATGTTTCTTGAGCAGCATATTATTATGATTTCTGAAGATCATGTGACACTGAAGACTGCAGTAATGATGCTGAAAATACAGCTAAATTACAGTTTAACACATATTCACATAGAAAACAGCTGATTTACATTAGAATAATATTTCACTGTTTTTATCAAATAAATGCAGGCTTGGTGAGCAGAAGAGACTTCTTTCAAAAACATTTTCAAAAATCTTACTGACCCCAAACACTGGTGTATTAATGTGTTTCTGCAGATGTTTGTCTTCTACATAATGTTCAGTATTAATTGTTCATGATTTCAGTGAATTGTTTAAAGTTTGGTCTGGTCTTTGGAACTAGTAGTTTGTTTAACTACTATTTAGTAGACATGAAAACTTTGAGATCTTTTTGAAACTTATTTTGAATTTGTTTGAATCTGATTTTTTTATTTTTGACCAGTGTCTTTTCTGAACAGTATTTTCACGTTTACTCGAGTTTTACTTATATGTGTCCCTGGAGCACAAAAGCAGTCAACAATACATTGTATGAGTCCAATTTATACATTTTTCTTTTATGACAAAAATCATTAGGATATTAAGATCATGTTCCATGAAGATATTTAGTCAATTTCCTACCATAAATATATCAAAACTTAATTTTTGATTAGTAATATGCATTGCTAAGAACTTCATTTGAACAACTTTAAAGGTGATTTTCTCAATATTTAGATTTTTTTGCACCCTCAGATTCCAGATTTTCAAATAGTTGTATCTCAGACAAATATTGTCCTATCATAACAAACCATACATCAATGGAAAGATTATTTATTCAGCTTTTAGATGAACCTTATGATTGGTTTTGTGGTCCGGGATCAAATATTAAGAATGCCATTAATAGCATGACATTCAGTGAGATTTACAGTACTTCTGTGTGTGTGTGTGTGTGTGTGTGTGTGTGTCTGCAGCCCAGCTGGAGTTTGTTCAGATTCTGGTGATCGTGGTGGTGATGATGATGATGGTGGTGGTGATCACGTGTCTGCTGAATCACTACAGATTGTCTGCGCGATCTCTCATCTCCCGCCACGGACGAGCGCATAGAAGACACCTGCCCCTGCCGTCGGTAAGAAACACACACACACACACACTGTCCGTGACGGCTTCATTCACACACGCTGATGTCTGTCTCACTCCAGGCATTGCATCACAGTGGAGTAACTCTTCTAATTTTAGGTTCAGCTTGGTCACGTTATCATTGACTCACGACATGTGTGTGTGTGTGTGTGTGTGTGTGTGTGTGTGTGTGTGTGTGTGTGTGTGTGTGTGTGTGTGTGTGATTAATCATCCTATAATTCAGATTTTTGCTCTCACTCACTAAAGAAATCCTGACACCTAGTGGATGTTGATCATCACTAGGAGTCTCTTCTGGATTAACTATAGGAAATTAATGTATATAATTTTTTTTTTTTTTAATCTGTAAACATATATGTGTCCCTGGAGCACAAAAGCAGTCATAAGTAACACAGGTATATTTGTAGCAATAGACAACAATACATTGTATGGTCAAAATTATAAATTTTTCTTTTATGCCAAAAATCATTAGAATATTAAGATCATGTTCCATGAAGATATTTAGTAAATTTCCTACCGTAAATATATCAAAACATAATTTTTGATTAGTAATATGCATTGCTAAGAACTTCATTTGGACAACTTTAAAGGTGATTTTCTCAATATTTAGATTTTTTTGCACCCTCAGATTCCAGATTTTCAAATAGTTGTATCTCAGCAAATATTCCTATCATAACAAACCATACATCAATGGAAAGCTATTTATTCAGCTTTCAGATGATGCATAAACCTCAATTTCGAAAAATTGACACTTAAGACTGGTTTTGTGGTCCAGGGTCACATATTGTATATTTCACATCCTTATATAAATATGAGGATCTAAAGTAATCAAATGATCAGTGAACATGACATACTGAATTGAGCTGAAATCCTTGTATTATGTGAGCAAAACTAGCTCAGCTCTATTTTAAAGTGACTAAAACAAATGAAATGCTATTAAATTACTAAAAAGAATATCAGCTCAGTTTCTTGGTTCGTCCTGCATAATTTATAATGTGTTTTTCTCTGTTTTTCCTCATTTTTCGCAGGAGGGCAGTCTGTGGTCCTCTGATGGTCCCAGCTCTTCTAGTGCCATGAGTGAGGTATGATTTATTTCATCAATAACTGCATTTATGTGCAAAACGTGCTGTTCTTGCTCTATACTCTCATCCAAAGATGACTACTGTTTATTTCCAGAAAATAAGTCACACCTGACTATAGCGGTCAGAATTTAAATTGTTGAAAAAAAAAGTTGCATTCAGAAATAATGTTAAATACAGTAAATAAAACATTTACAAACATTGTAAACACTATAAACATGTATGTTAGTTCCTTTGAACACTCCACAATACATCCTTTCAATTTAACAGTACTCAAAACAAAACAGAAATTAAAAATATAAAACAAACGTAAATTCTCATTAGAAACAACATGCATTATAAATCAGCTTCAGGAAAAGAGCTGTACTAATAAACTTTAGCTCACTTACTAATTTTATTCATTTGTTTTTTATTTTATTTGTACAAATCCAAATATGTGGCTTAATGCGTGTTTTGGAAAATAAGTCTCAGCATGTTTCAGATGATAAAATAAATAAACATGACTTGTGTTCCTTAAGTTTAATTATTGGGGTAGAATTGTTGCATAATTCCAAATAAATAGATTATGATCCACAAATAAATGTAAAGAGATTAACAAAAAATGAAACATACTGACAAATAAATAGAATGAGATCCACAAAAAGTCTCAAAGATTAATTAAATTCACAAAAAATTAGATTTGCAAATAAAAACATTCACAAATATCTTCTTATGTCATTCAAAAGGCATTCTTTTGTGAACCGCGTCCTGTGTGTTTGTGGATCGCTGCGTGCATTTGTGGATTTTGAAACACGCTGGCAATCCACAAATGCATGGACTCCACCCACCGTCTACTCAAGCCAATCAGATAACAGCCTCACTTCGCTGACCAATCATAGCACGTTCTCGCTATAACCAATTACGTTTTGCTTTACAATCAGGGCGGAACTTCATTCATCCGCATCGGCTCAAATAGGAAATATAAGCGCCATAAAAATTGATACAGTAAAAGATGTTTATAATTGGATTTCTGTCTCTCCCGCAGGTTTATGCTCCGGACCGGGTGCCGTCGTACCTTCAGCGTGAGCGTCTGTCGCGCTTCCAGCCCACGTTCCCGTACTTCCCTCACGCCATCATCGACCTCCCGCCGACCATCTCTCTGTCAGACGGCGAGGAGCCTCCGCCGTACCAGGGCCCCTGTTCCCTTCAGCTGCGGGACCCCGAGCAACAGCTGGAGCTCAACCGCGAGTCGGTCCGAGCGCCGCCCAACCGCACCGTGTTCGACAGTCCACTCATCGCTCCGCCGGCGTACAGCGAGGTCATCGGCCACTACTATCACCCCACATCACTGACTCACCCCACAGCGCTGGTGCAGGGCTCGATCCACATCAGCCACACCGACAGCAGAAACACACGCAGCAAAGACAAAGCCAAAGCACAGCACGTCTGACGCTGAGCAAGACGCCTCTCTTCCTCTTCTGGGACCTCATTTATAAAACAGTGCGCAGAAACCATCCTAAAATCTGATCTTACGATCATATGCGTTACTAGGGTTGGGTATCGTTTTAATTTTATCAATTCTGATTCTGATCGATTCCCAGTTTCAATTCCTATGTGGTTAAAAAAATCAAACATTTAGATATCAAGCATATATGTGACCCTGGAGCACAAAGGCAGTCATAAGTAACACAGGTATATTTGTAGCAATAGACAACAATACATTGTATGAGTCAAAATTATACATTTTTCTTGTATGCCAAAAATCATTAGGACATTAAGATCATGTTCCATGAAGATATTTAGTAAATTTCCTACCACAAATATATCAAAACTTAATTTTTGATTAGTAAGATGCATTGCTAAGAACTTAATTTGAACAACTTTAAAGGTGATTTTCTCAATATTTAGATTTTTTTCATTTTCAAATAGTTGTATCTCAGCCAAATATTGTCCTATCATAACAAACCATACATCAATGAAAAGCTATTTATTCAGCTTTCAGATGATGCATATCTCACAAAATTGACCCTTATTACTGGTTTTGTGCTCCAGGGTCACATTTATTGTCTCTTTTTGCAAAACATTTAATTGCTGCTGAACACCATGAACAAAAATCAGGCGGCTACATAAAAACTGGACTCAATTAAGAGCAAAATAGAGCTGCACAATTCTGGATAAATTGAGATTTTAGTTTTTTAATGGAGGTTGTAGTTTGCTCACAATTCTGAAGAAAAAAATATTAGACAACTAAACAAAATCTGATGGAATTTCTGAATGGAATGATTCAATGACTCACTCAAGATTGACTCGTTTCATTACTGGATGAATCAGTGTTTTTGAATGAATCTCTTGAATGAATGATTCAATGACTCACTCAAGATTCACTCGTTTCATTACTGGATGAATCAGTGTTTTTGAATCAATCTCTTGAATGAATGATTCAATGACTCACTCAAGATTCACTCGTTTCATTACTGGATGAATCAGTGTTTTTGAATGAATCTCTTGAATGAATGATTCAATGACTCACTCAAGATTCACTCGTTTCATTACTGGATGAATCAGTGTTTTTGAATCAATCTCTTGAATGAATGATTCAATGACTCACTCAAGATTCACTCGTTTCATTACTGGATGAATCAGTGTTTTTGAACGAATCTCTTGAATGAATGATTCAATGACTCACTCAAGATTCACTCGTTTCATTACTGGATGAATCAGTGTTTTTGAATCAATGATTCAAAGACAAATACTTTTTTAACAGCCCTAGCTAAAGATGTGCACACAGGAATTGAAAGGTGGATTGAAATCTTAATTTAACAACAAGTATCTGATTCTGTAATTGTAATTGATTTTCGATTCCCAACCCTATGTGTACGTGTGATTCATAGAAAACGCACATACGCCTCTCTTTCAGATGTGAAATCTATATCGCAAATGATCTTAAACTTGCGCGCAACTGAATGGTTTCAGCTCTCTGCCTTGTAAACAACTCCTAAATAATGTCATTAACATATAAAAGATCACCAGTCATCATCCAAATGTCCAAAACCTGCAGTACTCCTTCAAGAAAAAGTGCATACGTCTGCTCAGACCCTGACGTCAGTGACGCTCAGCACTTTTCAGGCAGTTTGTACAGATATAAATGATGCCCCTGTTGTTTCCCGAGAGGCAGCGCTTCAGACTTTCTATTAATATTTACATGTTATTTGTCCTCAGTGCTCTTAGTCTCTCTGTACTCAAACTCTTAACAACAGAAACGCTTTCTTTCAGCCGTTTCTCTGAGAAGATTCGGTCACAATCTCGTGATTCTTCATCACAGTTCTTCTTCTGGTAAACATGCGTGACGTCCTCATGAGAGTTTGGCACAATATTCAAAGCATCCGACTGTTTTGGAGCAGATGTGGAAGTGTTTGTTCAGTTGTCAGAGAGAGAGTTAATGTACGTGTGTGTGTATATAGGCTACTATATAAATATATATACATGTAAACTGAAAAAAACGTAAAAGCACGGTTTTAGAGTTATTTATATAAATGTCTAAAATTGCACTATTTTTAATATAACGATATGACAGGCCTCGGCTTGTGATCGGTCCTGTGATCGGTCCTGGATGCTGGTTAATGAGTGAGTTAACTGGTTAACTCATCCGCTTCACAGCTCGACTGAACAAATCTGAATCAGCCGCTGAGAGTTCTAGAGATCAACGGTAGTCTTTTTCAACTAGTGTTAGCTTCGGTTTCTTACTTTAATTTTATTCTAGATTCTAGAAACCTGGATTCACAATCATTGATGTTTAGAACATAAAGGATTTCTTCTGCTCGGCTCGGGTTCACACGCGGCGTCTCTTATAGCACTTTACCGACTCGTGGGAGGAAAACAATCGAGCTGTAGTCGTTCGGAGTAAACGAGCACTAAAGCAAACGAATATGCAACTGCTCCCTGATCGGACGACGCGCGCAGAGCTGAAATCACACGATCTTGAGCTTCACCTGGAGAGACAGCCGCTCTGATTCTGAGTCACTGAATCAATGAATCTTTAATTCAACACAATCTCATTCACTCGCTGCCAAATAGTGACTGCTGGTGAATCCCATGATTCGGTCTGCGCTCGTCCGTGCGCTCGGGGAATATCGGGTCCGATTTTGCCGTGTTCGGTTTTACTCCAGAGAACCTGGAAGTCAACAGCTGGAGAGAGAAACTCAACGAGTTGTGTGAAACTGAACCTAGTCTAGTCTAAAGAGTCATTCTTTATTATTGTTTTAGTCATAGATGTTCAGAATGATTCGTTTGCTGTTTTTATGATCCACATTATAGCTGCATAATCGACTGAATGCAGACTTTAATCCGGCTTTTTGAATTCCAAACTAGTTAGTTGGTAACTAACCTACCCATGGGTCAATCGGTTTATTATATTTTAGTCATAGATGTTCAGAATGATTAATTTGCTGTTTTTATAATATATATATTCCACATTATAACTGTATAATCGACTGAATGCAGACTTTAATCCGGCTTTTTGAATTCCAGACTAGTTAGTTGGTAACTAACCTACCCATGGGTCAATCGGTTTATTATATTTTAGTCATAGATGTTCAGAATGATTCATTTGCTGTTTTTATAATA
>CM041803.1:182500-197500 GCA_023376895.1 Aspiorhynchus laticeps
AAGTTTTTGTTTACATAATATATGTGTATATACTGTGTATATTTATTATGTATATATACACATACACTCACATACATGTATATATTTATGAAAAATGGGTTATGTTTATATGTTAAATATATTTATATATAATATAAATCTAAGAATATAATATATACATGTAAATATTTTCAAAATATTTACTGTATGTGTGTGTATTTATATATACATAATAAATATATACAGTACACATATGTTATGTAAACAAAAACTTTTATTTTATATACAGTCGATTCATTAATAAGCTGATTGGAGGCCGTTACTGTTTATTCTGGTTTAATGAAGCGATAAGAATTAATTGAACACTTTATCATCAGAATTAACTAGAAATTATTTAGTCTGCTTAATAAAGCATATTATCTATAATGTTTTAACTATAATTACTTAGTAGGAAAATATAGGAATGTTTACTGATGATTGTTGAAACAATAACAAAGTATTGAAATAAAGGGTAAAAGAAATAAAACACTTTAGAATAGAGAAACACTTATTCACTATTAACTATGACTTTTCCCTCAATAAACTCCTAATTTGCTGCTTATTAATAGTTAATAAGGTAGTTGTTAAGGTTAGGTGTTGGGTAGGATTAGGGATGGAGAATAAGGCATTAATATGTACTTAATTAGTACTAATAAATGGCTAATATTCTAGTAATATGCATGCTAATAAGCACCTAGTTAAGAGACCCTAAAATAAAGTGTCACCAACACGTTTTTAAAGGCTAACTAACCCTAAGATTAATCGAGTATCTTTTACAAGAAAATACTATTTCAGTCTTAAATTTCACATTTCATTCAATGCATTACATGACGGCTTCTTTGTAATTGTACTTTACTTGCAATTTCTGAGTGAAAACTGTTTCTATGTAATTTCTTTGTGAGCTTAGACTCGTTCAGCTCTGGAGGATCACAGGTTAAGCTGGTTTAGCAGGTAAAGCTCTGGAGGATCACAGGTTAAGCTGGTTTAGCAGGTAAAGCTCTGGTCTGGTGATCCAGATGTTACCGGTTCAGTCTGGTTTATGAAACGCTTTCTCTATCAGCTGTTGAGCAACAGGCTTCAGCTCGGGTCACTCCAGCGTCAGCCGTAAATGTGCATCTGCTAACTATTACTAACACCCGGTCTTCATCATCATCATCATCATCATCATCATCAGTGTGAATGTGCTGACTCACGATGCACATGTGCTCAAGAGACACAAAACACATGTTAAGCAGTATAGAACTCTTTTGTCTTTAACACATGCGACTCAGCACTAAATTCAGTTTGTAGTTAGTATTTGCAGTTATGAACAAATGTTCTTTCAGTAACATTAATAGAATGTTCATGTTCAGGTTTGGAACAACGTGAGGGTGAGTAAAGAAATGACAGAATTTTTATTTTATGGTTAAAATGTTCTTAAGACACAAAAACAGATAATTTAGAGAACATTCAAAAAATAATATTCCCATAATTTTTGCAAAATAATAAAGTGGAACGTTCCCCTTAATGCCATCATTACCATTCACATAACCAAGAAAAAACTATTTTCATCGCACGGCAACAAACTTTCGTATCATCATGCGAAAAGCTGCGTATAATAGATACGCCAAATAATTTCGTATCATATTGCGCGAAAACTGCGTATTATACACGGCAACAAATTTCGTATCATATTCGCGCGAAAACTGCGTATATATACGCCAACAAATTTCGTATCATATTGCGCGAAAACTGCGTATTATATGCACGGCAACAAATTTCGTATCATATGCGGCGAAAACTGCGTATCATATGCACGGCAACAAATTTCGTATCATATTCGCGTGAAAACTGCGTATTATACGCACGCAAACAAATTTCGTATCATATGCATGCGAAAACTGCGTATCATACGCACGGCAACAAATTTCGTATCATATTCACGCGAAAACTGCGTATCATACGCACGCAACAAATTTCGTATCATATGTGCGCGAAAACTGCGTATTATATGCACGCAACAAATTTCGTATCATATTCACGCGAAAACTGCGTATCATATGCACGCAACAAATTTCGTATCATATTCGCGCGAAAACTGCGTATCATACGCACGCCAACAAATTTCGTATCATATTCGCAGCTGAAAACTGCGTATTATACGCACGGCAACAAATTTCGTATCATATTCACGCGAAAACTGCGTATTATATGCATGCCAACAAATTTCGTATCATATTCACTCGAAAACTGCGTATCATACGCACGTCAACAAATTTCGTATCATATTCACGCGAAAACTGCGTATCATATGCACGCCAACAAATTTCGTATCATATTCGCGTGAAAACTGCGTATCATACGCACGCCAACAAATTTCGTATGATATGTGCACGAAAACTGCGTATCATACGCACGTCAACAAATTTCATATCATATTCGCAGTATCATATTCACGCGAAAACTGCGTATTATATGCATGCCAACAAATTTCGTATCATATTCACGCGAAAACTGCGTATTATATGCACGCCAACAAATTTCGTATCATATTCACGCGAAAACTGCGTATTATACGCACGCCAACAAATTTCGTATCATATTCACGGAAAACTGCGTATCATACGCACGGCAACAAATTTCGTATCATATTCGACGCGAAAACTGCGTATCATACGCACGCCAACAAATTTCGTATCATATTCGCGAAAACTGCGTATCATACGCACGCCAACAAATTTCGTATCATATTCACGCGAAAACTGCGTATCATACGCACGCCAACAAATTTCGTATCATATTCACGCGAAAACTGCGTATCATACGCACGCCAACAAATTTCGTATCATATTCACGCGAAAACTGCGTATCATACGCACGGCAACAAATTTCGTATCATATGCGCGCGAAAACTGCGTATCATACGCACGCCAACAAATTTCGTATCATATTCGCGCGAAAACTGCGTATCATACGCACGTCAACAAATTTCGTATCATATACGCGCGAAAACTGCGTATCATACGCACGTCAACAAATTTCGTATCATATTCGCGCGAAAACTGCGTATCATACGCACGCCAACAAATTTCGTATCATATGCGCGCGAAAACTGCGTATCATAGCACGCCAACAAATTTCGTATCATATTCACGCGAAAACTGCGTATCATACGCACGCCAACAAATTTTGTATCATATTCACGCGAAAACTGCGTATCATACGCACGTCAACAAATTTCGTATCATATTCACGCGAAAACTGCGTATCATACGCACGTCAACAAATTTCGTATCATATTCGCGCGAAAACTGCGTATCATACGCACGGCAACAAATTTCGTATCATATTCGCGCGAAAACTGCGTATCATACGCACGTCAACAAATTTCGTATCATATGCGCGGAAAACTGCGTATCATGCGCGCGAAACTGCGTATCATACGCACGCCAACAAATTTCGTATGATATGTGCACGAAAACTGCGTATTATACGCACGGCAACAAATTTCGTATCATATTCGCGTGAAAACTGCGTATCATACGCACGTCAACAAATTTCATATCATATTCACGCGAAAACTGCGTATTATATGCATGCCAAAGTCCATTTTTGTGTATCAATACCACAAGATTTAGTTTTTATTTGGCATACTATTTATACGCATTTTCATGGGCTCTTTTTTCAAAACATTTAAGAAACTGGAGATTTTGAACATTCAAAAATATCATAAATAACATTTTTATAGCTTAATATGAATGTTAACAAGAACATATTTTGTTAGCATCACTAGAGAAGAAAATGTGCATATATTTAACTCATTTCTTTTGGTTCATAGTGAACTGCAGGAGTTTGCTCTGATCATCCGACTCAAACCGGATCATGTATGTGAGTTTGATTCAGAAGTTTGGACTCATAAAGCTGGTGTAGAGTGTTGAAATCTCTGTTAAACAGTTATTGGTGCGATAAGACGGTTGTGTCCTGAATTCTGTGAACTCTAGAATCCAATAAAGAGTGTGAGAAGAACAGCGTGTTCATTTCTGCTGCTGAGCTCAGGTCTGATAAGAGCTGAAAACATGTTGTTCCTGAAGAACTCGACTGAACCTGCTCTTCTGTGACAGATCAACACTTCTTCATCATAACACAGAACAAACACTGAACCTGCTCTTCTGTGACAGATCAACACTTCATCAGAACAAACACTGAACCCGCTCTTCTGTGACAGATCAACACTTCATCAGAACAAACACTGAACCTGCTCTTCTGTGACAGATCAACACTTCTTCAGAACAAACACTGAACCTGCTCTTCTGTGACAGATCAACACTTCTTCAGAACAAACACTGAACCTGCTCTTCTGTGACAGATCAACACTTCTTCAGAACAAACACTGAACCCGCTCTTCTGTGACAGATCAACACTTCTTCAGAACAAACACTGAACCTGCTCTTCTGTGACAGATCAACACTTCTTCAGAACAAACACTGAACCCGCTCTTCTGTGACAGATCAACACTTCATCAGAACAAACACTGAACCTGCTCTTCTGTGACAGATCAACACTTCTTCAGAACAAACACTGAACCTGCTCTTCTGTGACAGATCAACACTTCTTCAGAACAAACACTGAACCTGCTCTTCTGTGACAGATCAACACTTCATCAGAACAAACACTGAACCTGCTCTTCTGTGACAGATCAACACTTCTTCAGAACAAACACTGAACCTGCTCTTCTGTGACAGATCAACACTTCATCAGAACAAACACTGAACCTGCTCTTCTGTGACAGATCAACACTTCTTCAGAACAAACACTGAACCCGCTCTTCTGTGACAGATCAACACTTCATCAGAACAAACACTGAACCCGCTCTTCTGTGACAGATCAACACTTCATCAGAACAAACACTGAACCGCTCTTCTGTGACAGATCAACACTTCTTCATCATAACACAGAACAAACACTGAACCTGCTGTTCTGTGACAGATCAACACTTCTTCAGAACAAACACTGAACCTGCTCTTCTGTGACAGATCAACACTTCATCAGAACAAACACTGAACCTGCTCTTCTGTGACAGATCAACACTTCATCAGAACAAACACTGAACCTGCTCTTCTGTGACAGATCAACACTTCTTCAGAACAAACACTGAACCTGCTCTTCTGTGACAGATCAACACTTCTATCAGAACAAACACTGAACCTGCTCTTCTGTGACAGATCAACACTTCATCAGAACAAACACTGAACCTGCTCTTCTGTGACAGATCAACACTTCATCAGAACAAACACTGAACCTGCTCTTCTGTGACAGATCAACACTTCATCAGAACAAACACTGAACCTGCTCTTCTGTGACAGATCAACACTTCTTCAGAACAAACACTGAACCTGCTCTTCTGTGACAGATCAACACTTCTATCAGAACAAACACTGAACCTGCTCTTCTGTGACAGATCAACACTTCATCAGAACAAACACTGAACCTGCTCTTCTGTGACAGATCAACACTTCATCAGAACAAACACTGAACCTGCTCTTCTGTGACAGATCAACACTTCATCAGAACAAACACTGAACCCGCTCTTCTGTGACAGATCAACACTTCATCAGAACAAACACTGAACCTGCTCTTCTGTGACAGATCAACACTTCTTCAGAACAAACACTGAACCCGCTCTTCTGTGACAGATCAACACTTCTTCAGAACAAACACTGAACCTGCTCTTCTGTGACAGATCAACACTTCATCAGAACAAACACTGAACCTGCTCTTCTGTGACAGATCAACACTTCATCAGAACAAACACTGAACCTGCTCTTCTGTGACAGATCAACACTTCTATCAGAACAAACACTGAACCTGCTCTTCTGTGACAGATCAACACTTCTTCAGAACAAACACTGAACCTGCTCTTCTGTGACAGATCAACACTTCTTCAGAACAAACACTGAACCTGCTCTTCTGTGACAGATCAACACTTCATCAGAACAAACACTGAACCTGCTCTTCTGTGACAGATCAACACTTCTTCAGAACAAACACTGAACCTGCTCTTCTGTGACAGATCAACACTTCTTCAGAACAAACACTGAACCTGCTCTTCTGTGACAGATCAACACTTCATCAGAACAAACACTGAACCCGCTCTTCTGTGACAGATCAACACTTCTTCAGAACAAACACTGAACCTGCTCTTCTGTGACAGATCAACACTTCATCTTCAACAGAACAAACACTGAACCTGCTCTTCTGTGACAGATCAACACTTCTTCAGAACAAACACTGAACCTGCTCTTCTGTGACAGATCAACACTTCATCAGAACAAACACTGAACCTGCTCTTCTGTGACAGATCAACACTTCATCAGAACAAACACTGAACCTGCTCTTCTGTGACAGATCAACACTTCTTCAGAACAAACACTGAACCTGCTCTTCTGTGACAGATCAACACTTCTTCAGAACAAACACTGAACCTGCTCTTCTGTGACAGATCAACACTTCATCAGAACAAACACTGAACCTGCTCTTCTGTGACAGATCAACACTTCTTCAGAACAAACACTGAACCCGCTCTTCTGTGACAGATCAACACTTCTTCAGAACAAACACTGAACCTGCTCTTCTGTGACAGATCAACACTTCTTCAGAACAAACACTGAACCTGCTCTTCTGTGACAGATCAACACTTCTTCAGAACAAACACTGAACCTGCTCTTCTGTGACAGATCAACACTTCTTCAGAACAAACACTGAACCTGCTCTTCTGTGACAGATCAACACTTCATCAGAACAAACACTGAACCTGCTCTTCTGTGACAGATCAACACTTCATCAGAACAAACACTGAACCTGCTCTTCTGTGACAGATCAACACTTCATCAGAACAAACACTGAACCTGCTCTTCTGTGACAGATCAACACTTCATCAGAACAAACACTGAACCTGCTCTTCTGTGACAGATCAACACTTCATCAGAACAAACACTGAACCTGCTCTTCTGTGACAGATCAACACTTCATCAGAACAAACACTGAACCTGCTCTTCTGTGACAGATCAACACTTCATCAGAACAAACACTGAACCTGCTCTTCTGTGACAGATCAACACTTCTTCAAGAACAAACACTGAACCTGCTCTTCTGTGACAGATCAACACTTCATCAGAACAAACACTGAACCTGCTCTTCTGTGACAGATCAACACTTCTTCAGAACAAACACTGAACCTGCTCTTCTGTGACAGATCAACACTTCATCAGAACAAACACTGAACCTGCTCTTCTGTGACAGATCAACACTTCATCAGAACAAACACTGAACCTGCTCTTCTGTGACAGATCAACACTTCTTCATCATAACACAGAACAAACATATCAATTACATGACAAACTGAGTCAGACAGGAATGATTTCTGCACTCAAAAACATATTACTGACTAGCTGCATCTATTAGATTATATTTAAATAATCTTATTTTCAAAATGCATTTATTCAGATTGCTTAGAATCTGCATAAATTAATAATAAACATGATCAGTATAGCTAACAAAAACATTTTGACATTAAGTTATGAAAACTTTATTACTGAATGTTCAATTCTGTTTTAATGTGTTACACATTTGCAAACAATCATATTTAGAAATTCTTGAAGCTATTTTATGATTAAAAGAAGAACAAGGGCTCATAAAATCAACTTAATTAAAAGATACAACATTTGATCTTGGTTATACTGTATGATCATTAAGGGAAAATTACATTGTATCACTTTGCAAACATGAGAATGTTACTTTAATGTTCTCAGAAACAAGTAACATTTAAAACCTTTAGATGAGAATCCAACTAAACCTGTTATTAGTCATATTACAGAAATCTGAGCTGTTTCATTCATGCGTGAATCACAGATTTGATCACATGAAGTTTATTAGCTTCTACCGTAAATATATCAAAACTTCATTTTTGATTAGTAATATGCATTGCTAAGAACTTCATTTGAACAACTTTAAAGGTGATTTTCTCAATATTTAGATTTTTTTGCACCCTCAGATTCCAGATTTCCAAATATTGCCAAATATTGTTCTATCATAACAAACCATACATCAATGGAAAGCTATTTATTCAGCTTTCAGATGATGCATAGATCTCAATTTCATAAAATTGACTGGTTTAGTGCTCCAGGGTCACAGAGTTGCAGCAGATGTTATGTAATGAATGAATGATCTTTGCTCTGGTTTCTTCATCATCATGTTTCTGCTTCTCTAGAAAGTCTTGCAGCACAAGTGGAGCGTCAGCGGCTCGTACTGACGTTATATGAGACTCAGGTCTGAGAACGTGCCCCAGTTACCCAGCATGCTCTGCTGCGGAGCGATAACGCTCAGTGACGTCTGTGTGAAGCAGCTCGTCACATCCGGCTCTATCTCTCACACGAGCAAATACTGACCAACGACTGACCAAACATCAGCAGAGACACTGAGCTTCACGCAGAGGTCAGGAACCTCAGGAGCCTCCAACAGAGCTGCAGAATCAATTCAAGTTCATTACAATAAAGTACAGCATTATATCTAAACATTCAAATCATAAATTCATGTGCAACACTGCAAAAGTTAGTATTTTAGTGTTGTTTTCTAGTATAAATATCTAAACATTCTTAAATCAAGATGCATTTATTTTACAAGTAAAATTATTTAAGATATTATGTCTTGTTTTCTGACAAAAATGATCAAAATTTTGTTAGTTTTTGCTTAAAACAAGCAAAAATATCTGCCAATGGAGAGAGAAAAATAATCTTAATTCAAAGGCTAAACATGATTATTTTTCTTACCACATTGACAGATATTTTTGCATGTTTTAAGCAAAAAATAACAAAACTTTAATAATTTTGTCAGAAAACAAGATATTATATCTAAAGTAATTTTACTTGTAAAATAAATGCATCTTGATTTAAGAATTTTTTGATATTTATACTAGAAAACAAGACAAAAAAGCATTTTTTTGCAGTGAACATAACATGCATCATATTATTTACTCTTCTTTCACTGCAGCAATAACTGTAATAAACTATTTTTTGTTAGTGCCATCAATAAATAAATGAATAAATAATATATTTTTCCTCATTTACTCATGTTGTTTCCATTAAAATGTTATCTTGAATAAGTATTAAACATTAAAACATTGCTTGAGTAAGTATTGAGTTAAAGTTTTTGCCAGTAAAAAAAATAACGATTTAACTATCAAAAATAAAATAATTAAAAAATTGCAATTAATCTCGGAGAACGCTTTGCTTCCTAATCTAGTCGTCTATACAGCTGGCATTGTATATTATGAATATTGTTGCATTTGTTCCACTTCACCGATTTAGATAAAAGCATAAATGTAAATATTAATTAATTGCATAAATGTGTTGACAAGCACAGTTTCTGTCCATAAAAAGTTTTGGGACAAAAGCAGCTTTGTTCAGCTTTGATCTGACTGACATAAAATATTAAATCTGCAGAACATCAAACTTTGCTGCTCATTGCTGCTCAGTTTATTAATATTAGATATGCTTTTATCACCAATTTTCTCATGATGTTATCACAATATCTAATATATCTGTGGAGTTAATTTTCAGCTTCTGCTTCAGTTCTTCATTCGTGCTGTTATTTTGTGATGATGTGAATGAAAGAGTTATATATATATATAGAGAGAGAGAGAGAGAGAGAGAGAGAGAGTTCTGAGGGGGCGTGTCCTTCAGTCAGGGACGCTCTGATTGGTGGATAGAACTCTTCTTCAGTTAGTTTATTGGTGGTTTTATGAATAATCCTGACAGGTTCATAGAGTGTTGTGACAGGTTCATAGAGTGTTGTGTCACTGCTTCAACAGTCTGTTATATTCTGCTGATTATTCCTCATTAATGCTGTACTTTACCGTGTTTATCATGTATTTCTGATGAACATCTGAATCATGTTTGCTTCAGCTGTTTCTGAAGATCTAAGACTTAACCTCCAAACACTAGCACATGAGCAGATTTTGTCTTGTTTTCTCGTGAAAATGTCTTTATTGTTAAATCAAGATTTATAAAGTCTTGTTGAAATGGATCAAAATGAAGCTGTTTGTGATGAAAACAAGAGCAAATATCTGCTAAAGGACTCAGAAAAACATATTTTAATTCCTTACTGACAGACATTTGTTCTTGTTTTAATCATAAACTCATTTAATTTAGTTGTTTCTCAGAAAGCTGTTGCATGATGAATCTCCAGTAAATATTACTCCTAGTGAAAAATAAATATACTTAATTATTTCATGCTACAAATACATTTCCATATTTATGCACTTATAAAATACCCTGCAATTGTAAACTTAAAGTCTGCTAAATTAAACGAATTTTGTGCTTAATGCACTTTAATTGTGCAGAAGTAGTAATTAAAGATATGCTAATTATATCTGATTGTGTTAAAGTGGAACTGTACTTCAGATACACTTTAAATATTTTGCATTTAAAGACTGATATTATACAATTCTCATCAGAAGTGACATTAAAACACACTTAATATTAAGAAAAGTGCATTGTGCACAAGTAATACGCCGAATAAAGTTTAATTATAATTTCTATATCAGTAAGTTTTGAGTTATCGCTCAGTAAATATGTTAATATTTGAACTATATTTAGTATGAAATACATGTATTTTAAGTTTTTTAGGGGTATCTTGATTTAAGGATGATTAGATTGACTTTATTTGAGACTTTATGTTCAGATTTAAGACCTTTAATTTGTGAAATTATGACAACTTTTTCATGTTTCCTATTTTCTGGAAGTTATAATGTGTTTATAGTTCTTGTTTGCATGTTAAAATGTCTTACATTTTCTGTTTGTATGTAACATTTTATCATTAGTCTGTCAAAAGCCAAGTTATTTGACACATAACTGTATTAAAATATGAATAATTCTCTGTAACACTGTGATCAAGAAAAACACAAACACTGGATATACGTTTAAATAACTTTATTAATACCTCGACGTCAAAAGCCATCATAGAAATACAAAAATAATTTAAGACATTTAGAAAAATGAAATGGTTAAACTGTTTAAAGTTATTAGCTATAACGTCTCCAGATGAATATATAAATGTGAACATGGATATTTAGCATCAATAATTTATAAAGTTAAATAACAAACAGTCCTTTAATTCCCTTCAGTATCAGAGATATCATCAGATCTTCTGTCCGACTCAAATCAGGCTAAAATATCCAAAATATCAGCTCTTACACGGCAAAAAATTATGTTTTCTAGTATAAATATCTATAAAATTATTGAATCAAGATGAAATTACTTCACTAGTAAAATGAGTTAAGATATTATGTCTTATTCTCTGAAAAAATGATCAAAATTATGTTAAAACAAGCAAAAATATCTGCCTATGTGGCAAGAAAAATCATCATGTTTACTTTATGAATTAAGATGATTTTTCTAAACCCACTGGCAGATATTTATTCTTGTTTTAAGCAAAAAATGTAGTTTTTTCAAGTAAATGCATCTTGATTCAAGAATGTTTAGATATTTATATTATAAAACAAGACAAAAACACTAAGTATGAAAATCATTTTTTGCAGTGATATATCTAAATGATTTTCTTCCTTAGTATTTTTGTTGTTTTCTAGTATATAAATATCTAAAAAAAATTGAATCAAGATGCATTTACTTGACAAGTAAAATAACTTATGATATTATGTCTTGTTTTCTGAAAAAATTATCCAAATTTTGTACGTTTTTGCTTAAAACATGCAAAAATATCTGCCAATGTGGTAATAAAAATAATCTTAATTCATAAACTAAACAAGATGATTTTTCTCTCTCCACTAGCAGATATTTATTCTTGTTTTAAGCAAAAACGTACAAAATTTTGATCATTTTTTCAGAAAACAAGATAAAAACACAAAGTATGAAAATCATATTTTGCAGTGATATATCTAAATGATTTTCTTACTAAGTATTTTTGTCTTGTTTTATAATATAAATATCAACAAATTCTTGAATCATGATGCATTTACTTGACAAGTGAGATATTTTGTCTCGTTTTCTGAAAATATTATCCAAATTTTGTTAGCTTTTGCTTAAAACAAGTAAAAATATCTGCCAATAGGAGAGAGAAAAATCATCTTAATTCATAAACTAAACAAGATGATTTTTTTACTTGTTTTTTTAGCAATAACTTACAAAATTTGCATCATTTTTTTCAGAAAACAACACAAAAACACAAAGTACGGAAATCATTTTTTGCAGTGATTTTCTTCCTTAGTATTTTTGTCTTGTTTTATAATATAAATATCTAAACATTTTTGAATCAAGATGCATTTACTTGACAAGTAAAATGATTTAAGATATTATGTCTAGTTTTTTGAAAAAAAAAATCTAAATTTTGTTAGTTTTTGCTTAAAACAAGTAAAAATATCTTCCATAGGAGTAAAAAAAATCATCGTAATTCATAAACTAAACAAGATGATTTTTCTCTCTCCACTAGCAGATATTTTTGCATGTTTTAAACAAAAACTATCAAAATTTTGATAATTTTTTCAGAAAACAAGATAAAAACACAAAGTATGAAAATCATATTTTGCAGTGCATATATCTAAATGATTTTCTTCTTTAGTATTTTTGTCTTGTTTTATAATATAAATATCAACAAATTCTTGAATCATGATGCATTTACTTGACAAGTGAGATATTATGTCTAGTTTTCCGAAAAAAATGATGCAAATTTTGTTAGTTTTTGCTTAAAACAAGTAAAAATATCTGCCAATAGAGAGAGAAAAATCATCTTAATTCATAAACTAAACAAGATGATTTTTTTACTTGTTTTTTAGCAATAACTTACAAAATTTGCATCATTTTTTTCAGAAAACAAGACAAAAACACAAAGTATGAAAATCATTTTTTGCAGTGATTTTCTTCCTTAGTATTTTTGTCTTGTTTTATAATATAAATATCTAAACATTTTTGAATCAAGATGCATTTACTTGACAAGTAAAATGATTTAAGATATTATGTCTAGTTTTTTGAAAAAAAAAATCTAAATTTTGTTAGTTTTTGCTTAAAACAAGTAAAAATATCTTCCATAGGAGTAAAAAAAATCATCTTAATTCATAAACTAAACAAGATGATTTTTCTCTCTCCACTAGCAGATATTTTTGCATGTTTTAAACAAAAACTATCAAAATTTTGATAATTTTTTCAGAAAACAAGATAAAAACACAAAGTATGAAAATCATTTTTTGCAGTGATATATCTAAATGATTTTCTTCCTTAGTATTTTTGTCTTGTTTTATAATATAAATATCAACAAATTCTTGAATCATGATGCATTTACTTGACAAGTGAGATATTATGTCTAGTTTTCCGAAAAAAATGATGCAAATTTTGTTAGTTTTTGCTTAAAACAAGTAAAAATATCTGCCAATGGAGAGAGAAAAATCATATTAATTCATAAACTAAACATGATGATTTTTTTACTTGTTTTTTAGCAAAAACTTACAAAATTTGCATCATTTTTTTTCAGAAAACAAGACAAAAACACATCATTTTTTTGCAGTGATTTTCTTCCTTAGTATTTTTGTCTTGTTTTATAATATAAATATCCAAACATTCTTGAATCAAGATGCATTTACTTGACAAGTAAAATGATTTAAGATATTATGTCTAGTTTTTAAAAAAAAAAAAAAATCAAAATTTTGTTAGTTTTTGCTTAAAACATGTAAAAATATCTTCCATAGGGGTAAAAAAAATCATCTTAATTCAAAGGCAAAACAAGATGATTGCGGATATTTTTACATGTTTTAAGCAAAAACTATCAAAAATTGTATAATGTTTTCAGAATCATTTTTTGCAGTGATATATCTGATGGATGATCTAAGCGTCTGGAGGAGTGTTTCTCACTCTCTGCTCCAGCAGCTCCAGCTGTGTCTCCATCTCTTCAGGCAGGTCTTCGTTCACCTCGCTCTGGAAGTACGCTCTGATGTCCTCCACCTCCCTCCTCCAGAAGTCTGCTGAGATACAGAAGAGCTCGGCGAGGTCCAGGTCCTCCGGCAGGCCGTGGAGGTTCAGAGCGCCGTCCGAGGGAACGAACCCGACCGCGGTGGACATGGCTCCGGCCTCGCCGTCGATCCTGCAGAACATCCACTCCAGCACACGGATGTTCTCTCCGTATCCGGGCCACAGAAAGCCTCCGGAGGAGCTCTTGAGGAACCAGTTGACGTGGAAGATCTTAGGCAGCTTGGCGTCGGGACGCTGCTCCATACTCAACCAGTGAGACAGATACTGACCGAAGTTATATCCGAAGAACGGACGCATGGCGAACGGGTCGTGCATGATCACTTTACCTGAAAACACACACACACACACTCGCTTTCACTTATGTGCTCTAATGTGACACACACAGAGCCCAAGTGCACTTCCATAATGTACTTAAGTGCTCGCACTAATTTTGTACTTAATACACTAAGACCTGGTTTCACAGACAGGGCTTAGACTAAGCAGATCATAGTTCAATTAAGACATTTAAGCAATTTTTATAAACATGCTTAGAAAAAAAACATCAGTGCTGTGCATCTTGAGACAAAACAAAGACACTGATGTATTTTAAGATCAATCAGTGCAAGTTTATTTCAGTTTAAACACCTCAGACTTACATTTTAGTCTGGACTAGACTAAACCGGAGGTAAAAATGATTCTTAAAATCAACTTAAGCGTATACATGTGCTATTTTGGGACACTATGAATATGAACTAAAGTGTGCTTTTAACATACTATCTCTGTTTTAAAAAATGTATCATTTTTATTAAAAAATAATGATTTATTAAGTATTAAGTACATTATGGACTCATAATAGTTGATTTTCTTAGTATTTTTGTCTTGTTTTATAGTATAAATATCTAAACATTCTTAAATCAAGATGCATTTACGTGACAAGTCAAATGATTTAAGATATTAAGTCAAAATTTTGTTAGTTTTTAATCAAAAATATCTG
>CM041803.1:202500-230000 GCA_023376895.1 Aspiorhynchus laticeps
ACCTTATTTTTAATGTAATAGCAGGTGCATGCATTTTTAACTTGTGCAAGGCTTTCCATTTTTATTTTTTTTATAGCTGTATAAAAAGCTGGTTATGCTGCTTAATATCACAAACTGGTATTTCTTTTATTATTTCAATTATTTTATTTTTATTTTATTTTGTTTTATTTTAATTTATTTAAATGTTTTCAAAATGTTGATATATAAATATATTATTTTTTATTTTAATTTATTTAAATGTATTATATATATATATATATATATATATATATATATATTTTTTTTTTTTTTTTTTTTTATGTATATACATATATATATATATATATATATATATATATATATATATATATATATATATATATATATAATTTTTTTTAATTTATAAAATCATAAAAAGTAAAATGTTGTACCATTTACTGCACTGTTCTGTAGTATTTACTGAAAGCAGCTAATTAATTAAATTATTGCACTAAACAAAAAATAAAAAAATAAATAAAAATGTAAAAATGAAGCATAGATGTCTTCTGGTTTTCTGGCTGGCACTGGTGTTTCAGACTAATTCTTCTGTGAGTGACTTGAGCTGTGTTAAAGGGACAGTACACCCAAAAATGAAAATGCTGTCATCATTTACTCAGCCTCAAGTAGATCCAAACCTGTATGAATGTGTTTGTTCTGCTGAACACAAAGGAAGATATTCTGAAGAATGAGGGAAACAGAGCAGTTCTGGGGCACCATTGACTTCCATAGTATTTTTTCTCCTACTATTGAAGTCAATGGTGCCCCAAAACAGCCTGATTACAAACTTACTTCAGAATATCTTCCTTTGTGTTCAGCAGAACAAACACATTCATACAGGTTTGGATCTACTTGAGGATGAGTAAATGATGACAGAATTTTCATTTTTGGGTGAACTGTCCCTTTAAGGCTCATCTGGATGTGATTAGTGCTGGTCTGGACTGAGTTTATTTCTGGTTGTCAGGATGACTCTGTGTGTTTCTGACTGACCAGCATGTGTTCGGCCAGCCAGCCCTCCTCTTTAGCGATGCGGGACGCGATACGGAGAGCGAAGCACTTCTTCCCCAGCAGTGAGTTTCCTCCGTATCCGCTGCCAAACGACACGATGCTCCTCTGGTCAGGGATGTGAGCGATGAGCGTGAGATCCGGGTTACACGGCCAGTTATTGACCAGCGGCTCTAAACACAGAACATGAGGATCAGTTAGACATTTGACCCTCTAACTCTAGCACGCTCTATTCTAATTCTATTTGATCTATTTATTTTCTTTCTTACAAAAAAAAACACTCTAACACTAGCGTTCTCTATTCTTTTTCTATTCTATCTACTTGTGTCCCTGGAGCACAAAAGCAGTCATCAGTAACACAGGTATATTTGTAGCAATAGACAACAATACATTGTATGGGTCAAAATTATACATTTTTCTTTTATGACAAAAATCATTAGGATATTAAGATCATGTTCCATGAAGATATTTAGTACATTTCCTACCATAAATATATCAAAACTTAATTTTTGATTAGTAATATGCATTGCTAAGAACTTAATTTGAACAACTTTAAAGGTGATTTTCTCAATATTTTGATTTTTTTGCACCCTCAGATTCCAGATTTTCAAATATTGTCCGATCATAACAACCCATACATCAATGGAAAGCTTATCAATTCAGCTTTCATATGATGCATAAATCTCAATTTCACAAAATTGACCCTTACGACTGGTTTTGTGGTCCAGGGTCACACACACACACACACACACACACACATATACAGGTGCTGGTCATATAATTAGAATATCATCAAAAAGTTGATTTCTTTCACTAATTCCATTCAAAAAGTGAAACTTGTATAATGTATACATTCATTCCACACAGACTGATACATTTCAAGTGTTTATTTCTTTTAATTTTGATGATTATAACTGACAACTAATGAAAACCCCAAATTCAGTATCTCAGAAAATTAGAATATTACTTAAGACCAATACAAAGAAAGGATTTTTAGAAATCTTGGCCAACTGAAAAGTATGAACATGAAAAGTATGAGCATGTACAGCACTCAATACTTAGTTGGGGCTCCTTTTGCCTGAATTACTGCAGCAATGCGGCGTGGCATGGAGTCGATCAGTCTGTGGCACTGCTCAGGTGTTATGAGAGCCCAGGTTGCTCTGATAGTGGCCTTCAGCTCTTCTGCATTGTTGGGTCTGGCATATCGCATCTTCCTCTTCACAATACCCCATAGATTGTCTATGGGGTTAAGGTCAGGTGAGTTTGCTGGCCAATTAAGAAAAGGGATACCATGGTCCTTAAACCAGGTACTGGTAGCTTTGGCACTGTGTGCAGGTGCCAAGTCCTGTTGGAAAATGAAATCTGCATCTCCATAAAGTTGGTCAGCAGCAGGAAGCATGAAGTGCTCTAAAACTTCCTGGTATACGGCTGTGTTGACCTTGGACCTCAGAAAACACAGTGGACCAACACCAGCAGATGACATGGCACCCCAAACCATCACTGACTGTGGAAACTTTACACTGGACCTCAAGCAACGTGGATTCTGTGCCTCTCCTCTCTTCCTCCAGACTCTGGGACCCTGATTTCCAAAGGAAATGCAAAATTTACTTTCATCAGAGAACATAACTTTGGACCACTCAGCAGCAGTCCAGTCGAGACGCTTCTGACGCTGTCAGTTGTTCAAGAGTGGCTTGACATGGACCCTGAAATGCATGTCTTGCATACGTCTGTGCGTAGTGGTTCTTGAAGCACTGACTCCAGCTGCAGTCCACTCTTTGTGAATCTCCCCCACATTTTTGAATGGGTTTTGTTTCACAATCCTCTCCAGGGTGCGGTTATCCCTATTGCTTGTACACTTTTTTCTACCACATCTTTTCCTTCCCTTCGCCTCTCTATTAATGTGCTTGGACACAGAGCTCTGTGAACAGCCAGCCTCTTTTGCAATGACCTTTTGTGTCTTGCCCTCCTTGTGCAAGGTGTCAATGGTCGTCTTTTGGACAACTGTCAAGTCAGCAGTCTTCCCCATGATTGTGTAGCCTACAGAACTAGACTGAGAGACCATTTAAAGGCCTTTGCAGGTGTTTTGAGTTAATTAGCTGATTAGAGTGTGGCACCAGGTGTCTTCAATATTGAACCTTTTCACAATATTCTAATTTTCTGAGATACTGAATTTGGGGTTTTCATTAGTTGTCACTTATAATCATCAAAATTAAAAGAAATAAACACTTGAAATATATCAGTCTGTGTGGAATGAATGTATACATTATACAAGTTTCACTTTTTGAATGGAATTAGTGAAATAAATCAACTTTTTGATGATATTCTAATTATATGACCAACACCTGTATATATATATAACCTTGAAAACCTTTCTACACTTCCATATCATTGCTCTTTTGTTGGTTTTGATTGCTTCTATTGTCTTCATTTGTAAGTCGCTTTGAATAAAAGCATCTGCTAAAGGACTAAATGTAATGTAACTGGAGCAGGTGAATGAAGAGCTCGTACTCTTGAGAGGCAGCGGACAGCCGACGGAGTGCAGACAGCGTACGAACTCTCCGCTTCCCAGCGCGGTCAGCACAGCTTTACCCACACGTGTCATGATCCTCATGCTGGCCACTACATAGGGAGAGTCGGTCAGCTCCACGCCGATCTTAGAGAGCGGAGAGCCCACGGGACCCATGCTGAACGGGATCACGTACATCACACGACCTGCACACACACACACACACACACACACACACACACACACACACACACACACACAGTTATTTACAATCACTAGGACACATTTCTCAATACTTAGGGAGCACAACATCAGTGTTTGTGGCTAAACTGTGGATCATTTATCACAGCTTCGGCACAAAATGCATTCATTGACCACATCTGTCAAATTACACCAATTCTTTTCTCACTTCGACACAAACACCACCAAAACTTTATGTACTATACAAGACAATTTACACGTTTATATGCTGTTTTCAAAACTTAAGTTCAAATCCTAGCACAGTACAAAAATGAAATTTGCAACATTTCTGCAGCAATATATAAAAAAATATTCTGAATGTAAAAAATCAAATACTATCAAAGTAGTTGCATGTTTGTTTGCTGCTAGAATGACTTGATTTAAGACATTAATGAAGTGTTTTGGTAGTTTTAGTGCATTTTGAAAGTGAATTTGTTGAGTTGAAAGATGGTTAGGAGCAGTGCTGGGGGTAATGCATTACAAGTAACACGAGTTATGTAATCAGATTACTTTTTTCAAGTAACTAGTAAAGTAACGCATTACTTTTTAACTTACAAGAAAATATCTGAGTTACTTTTTAAATAAGAGTTACTTTTTTCCCATTTAGTGTTTGACAGCTCTTCTGTCCCCATGTTGAGAGAAATCAGGAGTAAGATATTACTGTAGCTCTAGAAGAAATGTGAACATGCATTAATTTATTATGCATTAATAAAAAAAAAAACACAGATTCAGTATTCCTCAAAATTAATAAAAACAGCGAAATGCAACTTTTCTTTTTATTTATTGCTGAAGTGTGTTGAACTTTCTTCTTCTGCGTTCTACTGTACAGACGTGAATTTACTTTCTCTTCAGCCTGAGGCTTATTCTTTTCACTTTTGGTGTGAAAGGGCTTTTACGTTTGCCAAAAATAGAACTTTTTTATATTATAAAAACAAAAAAGCAAGCCCTGCCCAGTTTGAAAAAGTAACGCAGAAGTAACGTAACGCATTACTTTCCATAAAAAGTAACTAAGTAACGTAATTAGTTACTTTTTTAGGGAGTAACGCAATATTGTAACGCATTACTTTCCATAAAAAGTAACTAAGTAACGTAATTAGTTACTTTTTTAAGGGAGTAATGCAATATTGTAACGCATTACTTTCCATAAAAAGTAGCTAAGTAACGTAATTAGTTACTTTTTAAGGGAGTAACGCAATATTGTAACGCATTACTTTCCATAAAAAGTAACTAAGTAACGTAATTAGTTACTTTTTTAGGGAGTAACGCAATATTGTAACGCATTGCTTTCCATAAAAAGTAACTAAGTAACGTAATTAGTTACTTTTTTAGGGAGTAACGCAATATTGTAACGCATTACTTTCCATAAAAAGTAACTAAGTAACGTAATTAGTTACTTTTTTAGGGAGTAACGCAATATTGTAACGCATTCCTTTCCATAAAAAGTAACTAAGTAACGTAATTAGTTACTTTTTTAAGGGAGTAACGCAATATTGTAACGCATTACTTTCCATAAAAAGTAACTAAGTAACGTAATTAGTTACTTTTTTAAGGGAGTAACGCAATATTGTAACGCATTACTTTCCATAAAAAGTAACTAAGTAACGTAATTAGTTACTTTTTTAAGGGAGTAACGCAATATTGTAACGCATTGCTTTCCATAAAAAGTAACTAAGTAACGTAATTATGTAATTAGTTACCTTTTTAGGGAGTAACACAATATTGTAACGCATTGCTTTCCATAAAAAATAGCTAAGTAACGTAATTAGTTACTTTTTTAAGGGAGTAACGCAACATTGTAACGCATTACTTTTAAAAGTAACTGGTTAGGAAGTTAGAAATGTGTCCTAGTTAATTGTAAAAAACTGTAAGATGACGTTACGGTACGGTATCACTGCAGGCCGAGCGTCTGCTGCGTCTCTACCTTTCATGCATCCCGGGAAGCGCAGGTTCATGGCTGTGTCCCATTCCTCCGGGGACATCCAGCGTCCGAGCTGACTGACCCCGCCGTCTCGTGGAGAGGGAACCGTGTCTCGCCGCTCCGGCGTCACGATCACCGTCTTACTCTCCACACGAGCCACGTCCCGCGGGTCTGTGCGCGCCAGCCAGCTGAGAAAGAGACCAGAGACCGGTCAATGCACAGATCTGACCTTCACACACACACTCTTCAGTCTTTACTCATATAACCTGAATATGAAACATTTGAAAAAATCTTTTTGCATCTCTTTTTACTGATGCGCAAGCTCCAGTGAAATAGGGCTGTGCCCTAGTGAAGTATTATCAATAAATCTGACACTGGAGATTACTGTATAATAGAGAGGGTAATTGTTCCTGATAATGTCTGTGTATGTTTCTATCAGCATAAGCAATGTCAAAGTTTCAAATGAACCACTTTTTTGAACTAACAGAGTTATAGTTTGATTCAGTTTGATTCATTCGGACAGTTCACTCGTGCACTGAATCACTTGTTGAATCACCACATTGATGATTTCTCTTCTATTGTTTGTCAATGATGAAGCAGCTCTATTACTTATGAATAACTCTATACTGTGGCAATTATACAGTAGCCTATCCAAATCAAATCAACTAAATCAAAATATGATGTGGCCTGGTGCCTTAGAGCTTAGAAACACTTTAAATCAGATCATTTTTAATGTAATTTGTAGCAGAAGATTTGGTAACACTTTATTTTAGGGTCTCTTAACTAGTTGCTAATTAGCATGTATATTAATAGAATATTAGCCAGTTATTAGTAGTACTTAAGCACATATTAATGCTTTATTCTACATCCCTAATCCTACCCAACACCTAAACTTAACAACTAGCTTATTAACTATTAATAAGCAGCAAATGAGGAGTTTATTGAGGGAAAAGTCATAGTTAATAAGTGTTCCCTATTCTAAAGTGTTACCGAAGATTTTATTTTGGTAACACAAAGCTGTTTCATCATATGAAAAAGGTAAAAAAAAACAGTTTTTAATCGTACAATTCTGACTTTTTTTCCTGACATTTTTGAGTTTATATCTTACATTTCTGGATTTATTCCTCATAATTCTGAGTTAACATCATGCAATTGTTTTTCTCCTCCTTAGAAGTGTTTATATGCAATTCTGACTTTTTCCTCACAATTTTGAGTATATATCTTACATTTCTGGATTTATTCCTCATAATTCTGACTTTATCTCTCAGAATTGTGATTTATTTATATCATGTGATGTATATATCTTACATTTCTGGATTTATTCTGGAGTTATTATCATGCAATTGTTTTTTTTTCCTTATAAGTGTGAGTTTATATCATGCAATTCTGACTTTATCTCTCATAATTGTAATAATCAGTGTTGGATGAGGTGATTTCTTCCTACAACACTACATGCAAATATCTTCTATTGTTTGTCAATGATGAAGCGGCTCTATACTTATGAATAACTCTATACTGTGAGTTAAGGCAATTATACAGTAGCCTATCCATAACTATATCAAAATATGACAAATAGAGCTTAGTTTGGTACGACAAAGCTGCTTCATCCTAAAAAAAAAAGGTAAAATATAAAAAAGCAGTTTTAAATCGTAGAATTCTGCATTTTTACTCACAATTTTGAGATTATATCTTAAACTTCTGGATTTATACCTCATAATTCTGAGATATAATCAAGCAACATACAGTAGCCTATGCATAACTATATCAAAATATGACAAATAGAGCATAGAAACACTTCAAATCAGATCATTTTTGTGTAGTATGTAGCAGATTTTATTTTGGTAACACAAAGCTGCTTCATCATATGAAAGCTTGTTTCTATAAAAAAGGTCAAATATAAAAAATTAAATTTTTTTTTCCAATTCTGACAATTTTGAGATTACATCGTAAAATTTTTGTATTTATTACATCATGTAATTTTTTTTTTTTTACCTTAGAAGTGTGAGTTATATCTTACAATTCTAACTTTTTTCCAATTCTGACAATTTTGAGATTATATTATACATTTCTGGAGTTATTCCTCATAATTCTGAGATATCATTAAGCAACATACAGTAGCCTATCCATAACTATATCAAAACATTACAAATAGAGCATAGAAACACTTCAAATCAGATCATTTTTTGTGTAATATGTAGCAGATTTTATTTTGGTAACACAAAGCTGCTTGTCAAATATAAAAAAATTCTAACTTTTTTTCCAATTCTGACAATTTCGAGATTACATCATAAATTTCTGTATTTATTCCTCATAATTCTTAGTTATCATCATGCAACATCATGCAATTGTTTTTTTTTCCTTAGAAGTGTGTTTATATCTTGCAATTCTGACACTGTATCTTATAATTCTGACTTTTTCTCTCATAATTGTGAGCTAAAAAGCATTTTTTAATGCTGTGGAGTCGAGCAACAGAGTTGAAGAGGTTAATAACAGTGTAAAGGTGTGAATCAGGAGCTGTACCAGTTGTTGTACTTGCGGAGTCTCTTGATGACTCCCTGCTCCTCCAGGAGACGCAGCACGGAGCGGTTCTCCTCCTCGGAGCCGTCACAGATGTGCAGAGCGTCCGGCTGACACAGCTTCACACTGTTCTGGATGAACTCTTGCAGCGAGGCGCTCAGAGATGTCAGATCTCCCTGCAGCACACGAGCGCTGGACTGGTTCTGAGACTGCAGCTGAGGAGGCATGGTGCTGACGGAGCGTTTACCACGGTAAAGACACAGAGGAGCCTACAGCAACAGCACAAACACAGTTATGTGCTTCACCTATAAAAACACTGTAGTGATGCACTGATGCTGAATGAGCACTCTATTCATACATGCTATAATTATAACTATATGTGACCCTGGAGCACAAAACCAGGGTCAATTTTGTGAAATTGGGATTTATGCATCATCTGAAAGCTGATTAAATAATCTTTCCATTGATGTATGGTTTATGATCGGACAATATTTGGCTGAGATACAACTATTTGAAAATCTGGAATCTGAGGGTGCAACAAAAATCTAAATATTGAGAAAATCACCTTTAAAGTTGTTCAAATGAAGTTCTTAGCAATGCATATTATTATGGTAACACTTTGCAATACGGGTGCACAAATATGCATTTAATAATGCTTAACTAATGCACAGATAATCATGAGTTATTAAACCATTTATTAATGATTACTGCATCAGCAACTAATGAACATTCGATATGATTCAAAGATTAAGTAATCAATAAGTTGTTATTAGTTAAATGTGTCATAATGTATTAATGACCTAATAACTTATTTTATTGACTAATGAAGTAAATTCATAATTATGTTAATTATCACATTGGGTGGAAGCCATGCCTTTAAACTTCCAGGTGTCTGCTTTAATTAACTATTAACACACAGAAGTCACAGACACACAGAACTATTAACTAATTGTTAAGTAACATGTCACTGTGGTTATTTTGAATTAGTTAGTTAGTCATGTGCCTCAACAAGTAAAGTCATAACATAATGATACCCATTAACTAATGATTAATTAAAGCAGACACCTGGAAGTTTAAAGGCATGGCTTCGACCCAATGTGGTAATTAACATATGAATTTACTTCATTAGTCAATAAAATTAGGTCATTAATACATTATGACACATTTAACTAACTATTTATTGATTATTTAATCTATGAATCATATCGAATGTTCATTAGTTGCTGATGCAGTAATCATTAATAAATGGTTTAGTAACTCATGATTATCTGTGTATTTGAATTAATGCATATTAGTGGCACCGTATTGTAAAGTGTTACTCATATTACTAATCAAAAATTCAGTTTTGATATATTTACAGTAAGAAATGTACTAAATATCTTCATGGAACATGATCTTAATATCCTAATGATTTTTGTCATAAAAGAAAAATAATAATTTTGACCCATACAATGTATTGTTGGCTATTGCTACAAATATACCTGTGTTACTTATGACTGCTTTTGTGCTCCAGGGACACATATATAATGAATTATAATAATTCAGTACAGTACAGCAATAATATTAATATCTATAACAACTATAATATTCATAAGAGCACAGAATACAACACAAGTTTTACCTTCAGTGTAACAGAAGTGCTTTGATTCAGCAGCTCTTCATCAGTCGCTGAGGACGAGGAGGTCAGCAGTGTTCTGCTCAATGTGTGGACGCTTGCTCTTATATATACAAGACTCAGGAGGAGGAGACACACACACACACACACACACACACACACACACACACACTCACACACACACACACACACACACACACTCACACACACACACACACTCACTACACACACACACACACACACACACACTCACACACACACACTCAGACTCACACACACACACACACACACACACACACACACTCACACACACACACACCACACACACACACACACACACACACACACTAACACACACACACTCACACACACACACAACACACTCACACACACACACCTCACACACACACACACACACACACACCACACACACACACACACACACACTCAAGACACACACACTCACTACACACACACACACACACACACCACACACACTCACACCACACTCTCACTCACACACACACACACACACACACACACACTCACACTCACACACACTCACACTCACACACACACACACACACACACACACTCACTCACTCACTCACACACACACACACACACTCACACACACACACACACTCACACTCACACTCACACACACACACACACACACACTCACACACACACACACACACTCACACACACACTCACACACACACTCACACTCACACACACTCACACTCACACACACACACACACCACACACACACACACACTCACTCACTCACACACACACACACCACACACACACACACACTACACACACACACACACACACACATCACACACACACACACACACACACACACACACACACTCACTCACTACACTACACACACACACACACACACACACACACACACACACACACACACACACACACACACTCACACTCACACACACACACTACACACACACACACACACACACACACACTCACACACTCACACACACACCTCACGCACACACACACACACACACACACAGAATGATTACTCCGCCGAACACGCATCGTACGTAACTCCAGTTAATCATTGAATCATTATTTGTGGAAATACTCGATCGGACCTGAACCTAACCTGACCTTTGACCCGCTCTGGTGTGACGCAACAGCTGAAGTTGCAGCATCACTCGGTGACGTCATGCGCCGCCGCGGCTCTGATTGGTCGCTGAGCTGGAGGCTCGTCTGGACTCTACTCAGCATTTAGTGACATTGATCATGAATCGTGTGACTCGACATCATGTCATAAGAACACAAGTCTTGTGTTTAGATGCGTTTAACACTGTTTCTGTTTCTAAATGAACATTTAAGTGGTTCAGATAAAGTGAACTGATCCTCAGGTTTAATCTGGAGGGTGTTATAGCTGTTTATTACAGTGTGTTCTGCTCTCAAATACAAGAAATATCAATAAATCAATTTCAGATATAAAAAAAACAACAAGTGGAGGTTTGATCGACCATACAGATCATTTTATGCCAAATCCCTTCTAAATATTATCAGCAGAAATAAATTAACAATACAGCTGACATAAATACGTTCTAATATTCCATTTAAGTTATGAAAAAGTTAAATGGTTGAAATGTTTAAACTTTAGTGCTCCAACACATCTTCTATACTCGAGACATGTGCTCAACATTCTCTATATTACAATATGTATTGTGTTTTTTCTATTTTATTTGTTTAATTACACTTTATTTTATTTGTTTTTTATTATGATGATAATGTTATGATAAAAAAAAAAAAAAAAAAAATTCAAGATTCTCCTGTATCTGTATCCTGTTATTATTGTGAAAGTTCAATAAACAGATAAAAAAAAATTAAAGTTATGAAAAAGTTATGAAAAAATTATTTCTGGCTTCCATTTTTTAATTTTTTTTAAACGTTACATTGTATCATTTTTCAAACATTATGGGAATGTTACTTTTGAATTTTTGGAACATGTTGTAACATTTCTTTTAAATGTCAGATGAACGTCAAACTTAAACATTTCAGAAAAAAATATCCATAAATGATAGATAAGAAATGTTTTTGTGCTAATTAAAAAAAAAAAATTATTGTGAACCAGAAAACTTTGAACAAACGTTCTATTAACGTTAACGTTACTGGAAAAATATTTGTTCATAACTTTAAGAGAAGTTCAGAGATGCATGGAGACGTTTGACTATATTTTATGAATAACTGGAATTATATATATATATATATATATATATAAAGCTATTTGGCTTTTTTCTGCACATCAGCTGCCATTAAAAGCAAAAATATGTTCTGAAAACATTTTGCTAATATTCCATTTAAGTTATGAAAAAGTTATTTCTGGCTTCCTGTGTTTTTTTAAACGTTACATTGTATCATTTTTCAAACATTATAGGAACGTTACTTTTGAATTTTTGGAACACGTTGTAACAGTTTTTAAATGTTACATGAAGGTCAAACTTCAACGTGTCAGAAAAAAGTTCCATAAACAAAATGTTTTTGTGCTATTTGTTTTAAAACATTATCGTGAACCAGAAAACTTTGAATAAACGTTATATTAACGTTACTGGAAAAATGTTTGTTCATAACTTTAAGAGAAGTTCAGAGATGCATGGAGAAGCTTGACTATGAATAACTGGAATTATATATATATTAAAAAACAAAAAAACAATTTGGCTTTTTTCTGCACATCAGCTACCATACACATCAAACGATGCAGAGGCAGAGCTGACAAAATCATCAAAGACTCAAATCACCCTGGTAACTGTCTTTTCACTCTGCTGCCATCTGGTAAGTGCTTCCGCTGCCTGATGGCAAAAACAGAGAGACTCAGGAGGAGTTTCTTCCCCACGGCCATCAGGCTCCTGAACTCAAAGTCAGCCTCTTAAAAACATCATCTGACTTACTTCAAATCACTAATCACACACTCATTACTCTCTACCTCATAACTGTCAGTGTCATTTGCTCATTTGCACACTTGCACACTTGCACACAACACGTTCTGTATCTTGTAAATCGTATCTTATTTTTATATTTATTTTATTTTTTGTGATTGGCTGCTTCATGTCAACCATGTATAACCTGTTGCACATTCCTCTCTGTACAGTCATGCTTATATTAATATTTAATTCTACAGCTTACTGTCATGCACATTCTTTTATATTTTATATTTTATTCTTTATATCTTATTTTTCATTCATTTTATCTTATGTTTACTTCCCTTGTGTTGTTTTTTCAATATTCAGCACTGTCCATGGAGCGGACCCGACTCTCATTTCACTGCTGGTTATACAGTCTCTGTATAGTCGTGTATGTGACAAATAAAACTTGAAACTTGAACTTGAAACATTAAAAACAAGATTATGAAACTGAAATATGTGAAGGAATGGGACGTGATATGAGCTGAAACAAACACATCAACACATGTAGAACAAGACAAGAAGATTACGACACACTTATCTGGTTAAAGAGCCTCTAAAGCACAAAGAGCACAACAACACACAGATAATGACCGGATGGCTTTAACTGTGTCCTGATAAGATGTGATAAATACAGTCAATGACCAGCTGTGTGTTCTGCAGCCTTCAGCTGTCAATCACATCTGTGTCTTACACCACACTAAACATTGAAAGCATTAGGGTTTAAAAAGGACAAATAAATATTTCAGATTAATGAGTGAAAAGATTAGGATTGTACAGTGCACATGTAACGGATAGATATAAGAAATTTGAACAGTGATATTTAATATCAGTGAATATCACTGATATGTGACCCTGGAGCACAAAAACCAGTCATAAGGGTCAATTTTTCCAAATTGAGATGTATGCATCATCTGAAAGTTGAATACATAGCTTTCCATTGATGTATGGTTTGTTATGATAGGACAATATTTGTAAATCTGGAATCTGAGCGTGCAAAAAAATCTAAATATTGAGAAAATCAGCTTTAAAGTTGTTCTTAGCAATGCATATTACTAATCAAAAATTATGTTTATGGTAGGAAATTTGCAAAATATCTTCATGGAACATGATATTTACTTAATATCCTAATGATTTTTGTCATACAAGAAACATTGATAATTTTGACCCATACAATGTATTGTTGGTTATTACATACATACCTGCTTTTGTGCTCCAGACTCACTTATAACCCTTTCTGGAGAGCAGATGTTTATATTTTGTGTGTTAGTTCATGTAGCTCCAGTGCGATTCACTTCTCATAAAAATGAGGTTAAAAACTCATTAAATAAAATTAAACACATCAGAAATGATGAACAGCAATTTATACACATTGAAAAACTCCCTTTCTGTCATATACATAACTAAACAGACTTTGAGTTCTGTTGATAATTCAGAAGCGTTCAGCACACGTCACTGCAGTGCTGACTGTGTGTACTGAAGATAACACTGTAACACATTCACTGATACCCTTCTGAGTTCTGCAGATGAACTCCTGCTGAAGCGACTGATATGATGAGGAGCAGAATGTGACGTGATATTCAGTGACCGACAGTGCTGACAACTCATTTCAGAGAAAGTTGCTAAAGGAAGGTCAATTATTTGCTAAAAATTATTATTTTTATTTTTTTTAAAGTTGCTAAATGAAGGTCAATTTGTTGCTAAAAATTATTATTATTTTTTTTTTTTTAAAGTTGCTAAATGACTTTGTGACGTCATCGCGCGGTGACGTCGTCGCGTAATCACAGCGCAAAATTGTGTCACAACATCGAATATATATATATTTTTTTAAGTTGCTAAATGACGTGGTGACGTCATCGCGTAATCACGGCGCAAAATTGTGTCACATCAAATCTCAGCAAAACATATATATATATATTTTTTTAAGTTGCTAAATGAAGGTCAATTTGTTGCTAAAAATTATTATTTTTATTTTTTTTAAAGTTGCTAAATGACGTTGTGACGTCATCGCGCGGTGACGTCATCGCGTAATCACGGCGCAAAATTGTGTCACAACATCAAATCTCAGCAAAAAATATATATTTTATATATGTTTAACTTAATTCAGATTTGTTTGTAACATAATACGCTTAATATTAAAATATAAATAACTGTATTTTTTAAATACATTGAAATATTGAACACTTACACAAGTTTTTTTAATGGCTAGTTAACAATACTACACGTTATGTTAATATGAAATAATTTTACGTATTGTTTTTTACCTGTATTTTAAATCACACATTGTGTTTTTGGATTATAATGATAATATCCTGGAAAATTACTAGAATATTTTGCATTTTTCTTACAGTGTGCTAACTGATCAACAATCACTGGTACAAGCTGCTAACAAAGTGTATCATAAATGAACAATTATTATTAAATTTAACAATTACAAATAGCAGCTAGCTCTGTTCACGTGATGTTTATACTGCGAGGCATCTTTGGTTTTCTCTTTTTGTGTAATTTAGATGGAAAATGTGCTTTTTATTGTCTGAGTCACTTATCAAAAGTTGCTAAAAGTGCCAAATAAATGTTAAAAATGTCTAAATTTGTTGCTAAGTGCTTTAGGAAGAAATCATTGCTAGGGTGGTGTGAAAAGCTGTCAACGCTGCACTGAACTCAATGAGAACATGTTTACGTGACACACACATTGAAGACTGATATAATTCAGCGTGTGAGCATTTGATCATCGTTTACCAGCAGTTATGATATAGTTATGAACAATCCCACGTTTCCATGAACACAAATCCAGCTCACAGCCTCGAGTCACATTTGATATGATATAGATAGTTTTAAAGCAGCTCCACAGGAATATAACAGTGTTAATGTTATACAATCATCAATTTAGCTGTAAAGCAGCTCTACGGTGTTATTATTTAGATCAATGTCAGTCATGCATCTTTATTTTAAACCATGTGATGCATCATATGTGTCCCTGGAGCACAAAAGCAGTCATAAGTAACACAGGTATATTTGTAGCAATAGACAACAATACATTGTATGAGTCAAAATTATACATTTTTCTTTTATGCCAAAAATCATTAGGATATTAAGATCATGTTCCATGAAGATATTTAGTAAATTACCTACCATAAACATAATTATTGATTAGTAATATGCATTGCTAAGAACTTAATTTGAACAACTTTAAAGCTGATTTTCTCAATATTTAATTTTTTTTAAACACCCTCAGATTCCTGATTTACAAATATTGTCCTATCATAACAAACCATACATCAATGCAAAGCTATTTATTCATCTTTCAGATGATGCATACATCTCAATTTCACAAAATTGACCCTCATGACTGGTTTTGTGCTCCAGGGTCACATATTCATTTATAATAGTATTTGACATGGTAGGCTACTCCAGAGAATACTACAGAACAAGGTCGTGCTTGAAAACCCATAATAATGCCATGGTGGTTATTAATGAAATCATATCCCTAGTATGTGAATTCAAACTGTTGGTTTAAAGCAGATAAACTAGTTTAGTTGTCGTCGAGCGCCACCTGCTGTTCACATCACTCTAACAGTGCCTTTATTTAATACAGATTTTATTTCATAATTCAAAACAGTGGATGCTAGAACTCATGTCCAATATTGCTTGCTATGAACATGTGATATTTAGAGTCTCAGGACGGCTTGATTTGTGTATGAAAATGTGGGGTTCTTTTCTTGCATTGATTGAGAAAGCATTTACATTTAGTCATTTGGCAGATGCTTTTATCCAAAGCGACTTACAATTGGGGAGTACATAAAGCCATTCATCTTGAAGAGGATCAGACAGAGAAGTGCTCGTAACACCAAGTCTCAGTCATTGTTCAAATAAGTACAAGCTAGCAAGGGAAGGAGATGAAGGATGAAGGGAAAGTTTTGTGTTTTTTAAGATCAAGTTTAGGATGAAGTCAAGTAGTGCCGAAAGAGATGAGTCTTCAGTTGTTGATTGAAGATTGACAGGGATCCAGCATTCCGGATAGGGGTGGGAAGATTACTCCACCATCCAGGAACGGTGAACGAGAGTGATTTTGAGCCTCTCTGTGATGGTACCACAAGGCGTCGCTCACTAGCAGATCTCAGACTTCTGGAGGGGATGTAGATTCGTAATAGTGAGTGGAAGTAGGAGGGTGCTGAGCCTGTGGTCGTTCTGTATGCAAGCATCAGTGTCTTGAACTTGATGCGAGCTGCCACTGGTAGCCAGTGCAGTGAGATGAAGAGAGGTGTAACATGGGTTCTTTTGGGCTCGTTGAAGACCAGTCGTGCCGCAGCATTCTGAATCATTTGTAGAGGTTTGATTGTGTTTGATGGAAGACCAGCCAGAAGAGCATTGCAGTAGTCCAGCCTAGAAACGACAAGGGCCTGGACAAGAAGTTGTGCAGCATGCTCCGTTAGGAATGACCTGATCTTTCTGATGTTGTGTAGCGCAAACCTGCAAGATCGAGCGGTCTTTGCAATGTGCTCTTTGAAGGTCAGCTGGTCATCAAAGATTACACCAAAATGGTACGAGATAAGTATAATATCAAATATGCTGGAATATATGTAAAGTCTAAGAGGCCTCGGTGTGTCTAAACCCTAAATATGTATATATATTTATTTATGTATTCTATTTTATTTTTACTTATTTATATATTTAATTTATAAAAAAAAAAAAAAAAAAAAATTTTTTTTTTTTTTGGGGGGGGTCCATTGTTAAATGTCATTTTAAAATTTCATAATATCATATTTCTGACTGTTATTATTAAGTGTTATATTAAGTCAGTTTTGTTAATGTCAGATGCTTAAATTAAGTTTGGACATTTATTGTGTTCAAAAAAGCAAAAAAATAAATACCCCCCCCCCCCCAAAAAACAGCATATTCAGATGTAAACACAAAAACTGTTATTTAGAATATGATTTCAAGCAAAGAGTGGATCAGCTGTTACACGACGTGCTAAATATCTGTAAAACAGTGCAGAACGTTGGGTTTATTTTGATTTTTAATTGTATAATTTAAAATATTTCATTATTTGTCATATTTTAAATAACACTAAATATATAAAAAAATATATTCAATGATGATAAAGACATTTATAATGATACAAAAGATTTCTATTTCAGATAAACACTGTTCTAATGCTTTCTATTCATCAAAGAAACCTGAAAAAATCTACTCTAACATAATAATATTAATAATAATAATAATAATAATAAATGTTTTTAAGCAGCAAATCAGATATTAGACTGATTTCTGAGGATCATGTGACTGTAGTAATGATCAGCTTTGAAATCACAGCAATAAACTATATTTTAAAACATATTCAAATAGAAAATATTATTTTAAATAGTAAAAATATTTCAAAATTGTACTGTTTTGGTTGTATTTTTGATCAGTTGTTGCACGACGCCCTACATATCTTTTTTAAAAAAGTGTAGAACGTTGATTTTACACGTATAATTTTATTTAACATGTTTAATTATTTATAATATTTTAAATAACTCCATATGTAAACAAACCCGTGCGGTGCGGCACGGAATCGTTCCGGCGCGACATTAACTCGATCTTTAGTTCCGCCTGACATTCGTTCCGCGGCTCCACGAGTCAGACGCGACCCGAGTCATGAGCGCTGATAACACACGTCCAGATGCTCTGCTGCCGCTACGAAACCTCTGTAACTCGGTGAGATGCAGCAGGGATCGAGTGAGAGGTAAGATGGGATCCTGTCACGTTATTGAACGACAGACTTGAGCTGTGTTTGTGTGACGGCTAACAGCGCTACAAACACATTCACTCCAATGTAAACAACATAAACTCACATTAAACTTACTGACTGAAAACAATCGTGTTTACATCCTTTCTGATGCTAAGAGGCGGTAGTTAGCAGGTTAGTGTTCTAGTTATGATGTTTACTGTCATTTAACAGACATGATGAAGTGTAGTGCTGTCAAACGATTAATCGCGATTAATCGCATCCAAAATAAAAGTCTTTGTTTACATAATATATTAATGTGTACTGTGTATATTTATTATGTATATATAAATACACACACATACAGTATATATTTTTGAAAATATTTACATGTTTATGCATTTATATATTCATATTATTATATTATATCTAAATATATTTAATATATAAACATAACATATTTTTCTTAAATATATACATGCATGTGTTTGTATGTATATATACATAATAAATATACACAGTACAGATACATATATCATGTAAACAAAGACTTTTATTTTGGATGCGATTAACCCCTTAACTTCATCCCCATTTTTAAAAATTCACGAGAAAGTGCAATATCCAAACTTAAATTATTATAATTCATGAACGCTTTTGAATACAGACCTACGGTTGGTCTCTTTTTAAAGAAAACAATTAGCAGATTATTACAGACGTGAAATCATTTAATAAAATTAAAGTATTAAAAAGTTATAGAAGTTTAAATTTACTGTAAAGAAAATGTATTATACTATTTTTATTTTATTTTATAGAAAATAAATATTTAAAAAAATTGTTAAAAATCCAAAATTGCTATACAATGAAAGCCATATGTCTACATAAGTTGTGTTCCAAATTTGAAGTTGATATAAAAAAAATTGAGGTTCATATGCAATTTTGTTTAGGCGTTATACCACAAACAGCCACCGGGTGCCATTCAAACTCCATTGAGTTTTATTTTGATGCATTTCTGTCACAAATCTATACATTTCTCTCTCAATATTACATCTATAACACAATAACCACCACATATGGATTCTTGAGACTCAGACCTTTCCAACAATATGTATTTTGTCAAAATTATAAAACGTTTTGATTCTAAAAGACCGTAATGCATTTTGTAATATGAACCGCCGCTAAGGGGGAGGAGCCTAAAACATTATGAAGTACCGTTTCTATGGTAACGCAATGTTTGATTTCAAAATGGTTTTCACGGGATGAATTTTGAGATTTTAAGCTTTCAAATGGTATATAACTTATGATGATTGCTAAAACGTGATATGGAAAAAGGTAAGGATATAAAGACTTTTTGTGACGAAGCTCAGAACTGTTATGATGTAGATTTATCAGACGCTTGGTGCACTCTTGTCATAAATTAATCTATTACTGTTACTACATCATTTGTAACAACAAATATCTATTTAGGAGTCTTAGGCCTTTCCAAGGATGTATAGTTTGTCATGATTACATTAGGATTTAATTGTAATATAGTGAAGTAAACTTAGGCGTCCCGTATACGGTGGCAGTTAAGGGGTTAATGGTGATTAATCTTTTGACAGCACTTCAAAAATACTGAAGATTACTAGAGTTATCGTTAAAGTCTCAGGTAACTGAAGTTGTTCTACGGTGTTTATATTGATATAATGTTTAATATTCCACATATTAAGATACTCTAAATATTAAACGGACATGACTGTAATGACTGATTTATGAATGTTTTATGTCTTTGTATGATTTCAGATGGAGAGTCGAATGAATGCAGCGGGATGTTCAGCTTGTCAAACTTCTGGGAGATTATGAGTTCAGTGTTTATGATGATGATCATCTTTCATCTGAATATGGTTTGACTTCATAATGACTGTTTTTCATCATTTCACAGATGAAGCGGTTAAATCAGCGTCTCAAGAAGCAACGAAACTCAGCGTGATGTTCTCGAAGCCGCCGCTGCCGTCAGAGGAGGTGCGTCTGACCCCTTCAGGCTGACCTTTGACCCCTTCAGACTGACCTTTGACCCGTTCAGACGGACCTTTGACCCCTTCAGACTGATCTTTGACCCGTTCAGACGGACCTTTGACCCGTTCAGACTAACCTTTGACCCGTTCAGGCGGACCTTTGACCCGTTCAGACTGATCTTTGACCCGTTCAGGCTGACCTTTGACCCGTTCAGACGGACCTTTGACCCCTTCAGACTGATCTTTGACCCGTTCAGACGGACCTTTGACCCGTTCAGACGGACCTTTGACCCCTTCAGACTGACCTTTGACCCGTTCAGACTAACCTTTGACCCGTTCAGGCTGACCTTTGACCCGTTCAGACGGACCTTTGACCCCTTCAGACTGATCTTTGACCCGTTCAGACTGACCTTTGACCCCTTCAGACTGATCTTTGACCCGTTCAGACGGACCTTTGACCCGTTCAGACGGACCTTTGACCCGTTCAGACGGACCTTTGACCCGTTCAGGCTGACCTTTGACCCGTTCAGACGGACCTTTGACCCCTTCAGTCTGACCTTTGACCCGTTCAGACTAACCTTTGACCCGTTCAGGCTGACCTTTGACCCGTTCAGGCTGACCTTTGACCCCTTCAGACTGATCTTTGACCCGTTCAGACGGACCTTTGACCCGTTCAGGCTGACCTTTGACCCGTTCAGACGGACCTTTGACCCCTTCAGTCTGACCTTTGACCCGTTCAGACTAACCTTTGACCCGTTCAGGCTGACCTTTGACCCGGTCAGACGGACCTTTGACCCGGTCAGACTGACCTTTGACCCCTTCAGACGGACCTTCGACCCCTTCAGACTGGCCTTCGACCCCTTCAGACTGACCTTTGACCCCTTCAGACTGGCCTTCGACCCCTTCAGACGGACCTTCGACCCGTTCAGACGGACCTTTGACCCCTTCAGACGGACCTTTGACCCGTTCAGGCTGACCTTTGACCCCTTCAGACTGGCCTTCGACCCCTTCAGACAGACCTTCGACCCCTTCAGACGGACCTTTGACCCGTTCAGACGGACCTTTGACCCCTTCAGACTGACCTTTGACCCCTTCAGACTGACCTTTGACCCCTTCAGACTGACCTTTGACCCCTTCAGACTGACCTTTGACCCCTTCATAATATGAGTATAGCTCTAGCTGTCACCTGTGCTGTGTTTTCTGCGTCTGTAACGGTGTTGTTCTGGTTCTCTCGCTCCAGGGTTGTGTGAAAATAGCCGAATCTGTTCAGAAGAGCGTGTTGACGTTGACTACGGTTTATTTTTGGTTACCAAAGAGCCAAGGTAACTATGACAACCAGCTAGTTGATATCTCTAGACACTAACATACACTAGCAGTCAAAGGTTTTTGAACAGTACGATTTTAAAGAAGTCTTTTCTGCTCATCAAGCCTGCATTTATTTGATCTAAAGTGCGGCAAAAGCAGTAAAATTGTGAAATATTTTTACTATTTTAAATAACTGTTTTCTATGTGAATATGTGTTAAACTGTAATTTATTTCTGTGATCAAAAGCTGTATTTTCAGCATCATTACTCCAGTCTTCAGAGTCCCTTCAGAAATCATTCTAATGCTGCTTAATTATTATCAGTTATTATTTGTGATCAATTATTAATAATGGTTTTTTATTGGTATAATGGTTCTCAGTTAAAGAACAGCATTTTATTTGAAATATGAGTACTTCATAATAAGTGTAAATATCTTTACTGTCACTTATATCATTAATCAAAAATTAAAACGGAAAAAAATGAATTTAGAAAAAAATAAAACTGATTTCATACGGCCCTACATATAGCAGCTAACTCAGTTCATGTGATGTGTGTACTGCGAGACATCTTTGGTTTTCTTTTTGTGTAATTTTGATGGAAAATGTGCTTTTTATTGTCTGAGTCACTTATCAAAAGTTGCAAAATAAATGTTAAAAATTGCTAAATTTGTTGCCAGGTGCTTTTGGAAGAAATCTTTGCTAGGGTGGTCTGAAAAGCTGCTTAATTTAACAACAAAATTGCTCAGTTGGTAACACCGATGTGACCGAGTGAAGCGCGTGTGTTGTGTTCTGCAGGAATCACGCTGAGGAAGACGGTCAGAGACGCCACGGTGGAGGCGCTGGATGGACTCGCTCAGCTGCTGGAGGTCATTCTCTCCTCTCCTGGAGAAAGGTTGTGTTATATTCACATCATGTTCTCATGTGTCTCTATACACTGTGTACGAGAGTGTTCTCCTCATGTGTTCTCCTCAGTCTCTCGCAGGAGCAGCTGATGTCCACCGGAGGCGTCTGGGCCGCGTGTGACCACTTTAACCAGCTGCCGAAAGGTTTGACGGCTACTAACTAGTACTAGAGTAATTCACCTCTGGAATAATGCAGAACCGAAAGATATTTGGCCGTGCACATCTGAATCAGTGAGTCATTGAATCATTGATTCAAGAGATTCATTCAAAAACACTGATTCATCCAGTAATGAAACAAGTGAATCTTGAGTGAGTCATTGAATCATTCATTCAAAAACACTGATTCATCCAGTAATGAAACGAGTCAATCTTGAGTGAGTCATTGAATCATTCATTCAAGAGATTCGTTCAAAAACACTGATTCATCCAGTAATGAAACGAGTGAATCTTGAGTGAGTCATTGAATCATTCATTCAAAAACACTGATTCATCCAGTAATGAAACGAGTCAATCTTGAGTGAGTCATTGAATCATTCATTCAAGAGATTGATTCAAAAACACCGATTCATCCAGTAATGAAACGAGTCAATCTTGAGTGAGTCATTGAATCATTCATTCAAGAGATTGATTCAAAAACACCGATTCATCCAGTAATGAAACGAGTCAATCTTGAGTGAGTCATTGAATCATTCATTCAAGAGATTGATTCAAAAACACCGATTCATCCAGTAATGAGAACGATGTCAATCTTGAGTGAGTCATTGAATCATTCATTCAAGAGATTGATTCAAAAACACCGATTCATCCTGTAATGAAACGAGTCAATCTTGAGTGAGTCATTGAATCATTCATTCAAGAGATTGATTCAAAAACACCGATTCATCCAGTAATGAAACGAGTCAATCTTGAGTGAGTCATTGAATCATTCATTCAAGAGATTGATTCAAAAACACCGATTCATCCAGTAATGAAACGAGTGAATCTTGAGTGAGTCATTGAATCATTCATTCAAGAGATTGATTCAAAAACACCGATTCATCCAGTAATGAAACGAGTGAATCTTGAGTGAGTCATTGAATCATTCATTCAAGAGATTGATTCAAAAACACTGATTCATCCAGTAATGAAACGAGTGAATCTTGAGTGAGTCATTGAATCATTCATTCAATAGATTGATTCAAAAACACCGATTCATCCAGTAATGAAACGAGTGAATCTTGAGTGAGTCATTGAATCATTCATTCAATAGATTGATTCAAAAACACCGATTCATCCAGTAATGAAACGAGTGAATCTTGAGTGAGTCATTGAATCATTCATTCAATAGATTGATTCAAAAACACTGATTCATCCAGTAATGAAACGAGTGAATCTTGAGTGAGTCATTGAATCATTCATTCAAGAGATTGATTCAAAAACACTGATTCATCCAGTAATGAAACGAGTGAATCTTGAGTGAGTCATTGAATCATTCATTCAAGAGATTGATTCAAAAACACCGATTCATCCAGTAATGAAACGAGTCAATCTTGAGTGAGTCATTGAATCATTCATTCAAGAGATTGATTCAAAAACACCGATTCATCCAGTAATGAAACGAGACAATCTTGAGTGAGTCATTGAATCATTCATTCAAGAGATTGATTCAAAAACACTGATTCATCCAGTAATGAAACGAGTGAATCTTGAGTGAGTCAGTGAGTCATTCATTCAAGAGATTGATTCAAAAACACTGATTCATCCAGTAATGAAACGAGTCAATCTTGAGTGAGTCATTGAATCATTCATTCAAGAGATTGATTCAAAAACACCGATTCATCCAGTAATGAAACGAGACAATCTTGAGTGAGTCATTGAATCATTCATTCAAGAGATTGATTCAAAAACACCGATTCATCCAGTAATGAAACGAGTCAATCTTGAGTGAGTCATTGAATCATTCATTCAAGAGATTGATTCAAAAACACTGATTCATCCAGTAATGAACCGAGTGAATCTTGAGTGAGTCATTGAATCTTTCCATTCATAAATTCCATCAGATTTTGTTTAGTTGTCTAATATTTTTTCTTCAGAATTGTGAGAGAACTACAACCTCCATTAAAAAAAAAAATCAATTTATCCAGAATCGTGGATCAAGTCACATTTATTTCTATAGCTCTTTATACAATACAGATTGTCTCAAAGCAGAATCAATGATGAGAATATATGAGAAGCAGCTCTACAGAAGACAATAGAGTCATTATTCAGATCAATTCAGTGTTGATTCGTTTCAGTTTAATATTCAGTGATAAGCAGCTCTACTGAAAAAGCAGTGTTGTTGTTTAGATTCAGATATAATAACTCATCACTCATACATTAAATCAGCACTCGATTCTTTGTAAACACACCATGTTTTATGTCATGACTGAACAATCTGCCTCTTTTGGAGAAATTAGACGTGATTTTGAGTGTTTGCAGAAGACAAACACCATTATAAATGTTCATATATTGAGTTTATCTACACGATCATAAAGAACAATAACATGAATTCATATCACAGTAAGTGTTCAGTGTTTGAGTTCAGCTGATTTTGTTGTTAAGTGTGTATTCTTCTGGTTTTATGTGTTGTTCCTCAGATAACCGCAGTGCCGTGTTGAGCGTCTTGACGTCATGTGTTGGTTTGGTCAAAGATGCTTTGGAGGAGATGGAGCAGGTCAGAGATCATCTACAACACTCTTATGGCTAAATGAAGATTGTTTTTTAATATAGCATGTGATCTTTATCAATATGTGCAGGTTATATGACTCAGTTTCTGTTGAGTTCATGTCAGTAGCTGTGTTTCCATCCAAACATGTTTGTTTGTTTATTTGATTTATTTATACAGGGACAAGCATCTGCAGTCCCTGAGCAGGGTGTTTTTACAAAATTACAATATTCAATTCATACTCCATTAAATTAAAAATCAAGTCAATGATCGCATATGTGACCCTGGACCACAAAACCAGTCATAAGTGTCAATTTTGTGAAATTGAGATTTATACAATTATATTTATTATAGCTTTCCATTGATGTATGTTTGTTATGATAGGACAATATTTGTAAATCTGGAATCTGAGGGTGCAAAAAAATCTAAATATTGAGAAAATCAGCTTTAAAGTTGTTCAAATGAAGTTCTTAGCAATGCATATTACTAATCAGAAATTAAGTTTATGGTAGGAAATGTACAAAATATCTTCATGGAACATGATCTTAATATCCTAATGATTTTTGGCATAAAAGAAAAATGTATAATTTTGACCCATACAATGTATTGTTGGCTATTGCTACAAATATACCTGTGTTACTGATGACTGGCTCCAGGGACACATATTTGGTTTTCCTTAAACCATACTTTAAGTGTATTTAAAAAAAATACTAAATGTTGTACACTCTCTAATGTATTAAACTCCATCTTTCTGTTGCTCTAACTGAAAAAGCTGATTGTCCAAAAACAGCTGTTAAATTTAGTTGAACAGTGACCTAATCTGCCTAATATGGTCCTTACAGAAAGTCACACATCGACTGATGTGAATTTAAACAGGAATATCGCATAAAACATTTGCCAATAAAGCACCGTTTCAATGCAACGTATCAAAGAGAACAAAATCGTCACTTAATGATAAACTAGCACTACACTGCAAAAAATATGATTTTCTTCCTTAGGATTTTTGTCTTGTTTTCTAGTATGAATATCTACAAATTCTGGAGTTAAGATGCATTTAGTTGACAAGTACAATGATTTAACCCTTGTGTGTCAATAAAAAAAGTTTCACATAGGTCCATAGTGGACAAAAATGTGACGCTTGGGAGCACAGAGTTAAGTTTGGTCTCATTTTAAAGAAGACCCATGGCAGATTATTGTTGAAGTAAAAAAGTTTAAAAAGTGAAACCAAAAAAAAGTTATAGAGGTTTAAGTTTATGAAAATGATTTATGAACAATATTTTATATAAAATATATATTTTATGAAACATGTTGAACTCGTAACCTGCTAGGAAATCAAAGCTAAATCTAAACAATTTTTGTTCCAAATTTGAGGTTGATATATCCAGAAATGAGCTTTCAGTAAGAGTTTGTTTGGGCGCAGTACCATATTTTCTCCATTAGATGCCAGCAGAACTCCGCTGGAGCTCACAGTGCTTGAGTTTGTGATTTACAGTAGAGTTCATCTCTCTCAAATATTACACACACACACATACAAACCACACTCTGACATCCACACCAACACACACAATTATAGCTGCATTATTTATCCAATTGGCTCTATAATATGCAGAAGCAGAAAACAGGAATAAAGCCAGTATTTGCTTAATAAAAAATGGCTCTGGTAAAAAAATAGTAAGAAATTTAATTTTAAAGCCTTGCCAACAGAATGAAAGCCTATTAACAAAAAGTGCATCATTATACAATTAAATGGCGCTGTGATTAAAAATAGCAGTTTTAATGGGTTTCAATGAGGATGTTTTTGTTCTTACGGTCCTGAGAGGAACTATTTTGTGTATCTAGTGCAAAATAGATTTATTAAAGCAAATGGGGGTGAAATAGTAAAATTCCAATAAAAATACACACCTGTGCCAAAATTTATGCAGATGGCAATAACACAGGCAAAATGATCAAAAAAACTAAACTGAAAAGGACAAAAATGTCCAAAAGGTCACACAAGGGTTAAGATATTAAGTCTTGTTGTCTGAAAAATTGATCAAAATTTTGTTAGTTTTTGCTTAAAACTAGTTTTTGCTTACTTGTCAAGTAAATGCATCCTGATTCAAGAATTTTTAGATATTTATATACTAGAAAACGACAAAAA
>CM041803.1:240000-278514 GCA_023376895.1 Aspiorhynchus laticeps
TACATGATGCTCACAGACGCTTGACCTCTGATATGACTTTATTCTGCATATTTACTAGTGCTGTCAAATGATTAATCACATATAAAAAATAAAAGTTTTTGTTTGCATAATATATGTGTGTGTGTTCTGTGTATATTAATTATGTATATATAAATACACACACATTACAGTATGTATTTTTGAAAATATTTACATGCATTTACATTATATTTAATATATAAACATAACCTATTTTTCTGAAATATATACATGCATGTGTGTGTATTTATATATATATATTAGTGCTGTCAAACATAAATTGTGTATATTTATTATGTATATATAAATACAAACACATGCATGTATATTTAAGAAAAACAATGTTATGTTTACATATTAAACACATTTATATATAATATAAATGTAAATATTTTCAAAATATATACTATGTGTGTATTTATAAATACACACACATGCATGTATATATTTAAGAAAAATCTTATGTTTATATATTAAACATTTATATATAATATAAATGTATATACATGTAAATATTTTCAAAATATATATGTGTGTATTTATATAAGCGTCAAAGAGGAAAAAAGGGTTTAAGTATAAAAACAATAAGTGTAATACTGCTTTAAATTGTTGTTTTTTCCCCCAAAAAATTAAAAAGTTTTCCGTTTAATTTAATTGCAATTTTGTTTTTGTTTTTCTGAGCAAAAAATAAATATCATACATTTTCCCCTGATTTACAGAAGACAGCCACTAAAATATCATTCAGTGTAACAATCTTATCAGGCATATTTACAACAAAAATCAATTTATGACATATTAAAAGACTAATTGCTTTCAGCCCAAATACTAATTAGTTGTAATTTTACATTTTTAAAACGTGCCACTATCCTAAGTTTCACCCATTTGTCAGTAATAATTTTTTACTCATTTAAAACACAATAAAATTTAATATGCTGCTTTATTATTTTATATATTTTAATATGTACAAGTCAGAATAAGCATGTTGTTTGACTTTTTACATAAATATTGTTACACTGAATAACAATGAAACATTATTTCAACCAAATTTTGACATTTTATTCTCCAAAAACTTATTTGAAACCTTAAAAGTAGACTTTACTTACATTTAATGTGCTTTTTATGAACATAAAATCACTTTTTTGATGCAGACATCTTAACGTCTTTGACCCATAAACATAATAAATAAACACAGCACACACATATATTATATATTTAAAAAATATTTACATGCATTTACATTATATTTAATATATAAACATAACCTTATTTTCTGAAATATATACATGTATGTGTGTATTTATATATATTAGTGCTGTCAAACAATTAATTACATCCAAAATAAGTTTTTGTTTACATAATGTGTGTGTACTGTGTATATATATATATATATATATATAAATACAAACATGCATGTATATTAAAAAAAATGTTATTTTATATATTAAACACATTTATATATAATCTAAAATATAATAATATAAATGTATATACATGTAAATATTTTCATAATATGTGTGTATTTATGAATACACACACACACGCATGTATATATTTAAGAAAAATGTTATGTTTATATATTAAACACTTTATATATAATATAAAATATAATATACATGTAAATATTTTCTAAATATATGTGTGTGTATTTATATATACTTAATAAATAAACACAGCACACATATATTATGTAAACAAAAACTTTTATTTTGGATGTGATTAATCATTTGATGGCACTAAATATTTAGTGATGTTTTCACATTATTCATAACATCTGTTTATGCTCGTGATTCATATAATCACTCAAAACCTCCTTTATTAAATCAGCAGACTTTTTGGTTTAAATGTTTATTTATTGTGATTAAACACAGTTGAGCTGTTTAGATGATGATTGTGATGTTGTTGTACAAGTAAAGCTGAAGTGGTGTAACTGCTGGTTCTGTTCTGGTTCTATCGGCTGAAGTGGTGTAACTGTGGTTTGTTCTGGTTCTATCGCTGAAGTTGTAACTGCTGGTTTGTTCTGGTTCTATCGGCTGAAGTGTGTAACTGCTGGTTCTGGTTCTGGTTCTATCGGCTGAAGTGGTTAACTGCTGTTCTGGTTCTGGTTCTATCGCTGAAGTGGTGTAACTGTGTTCTGGTTCTGGTTCTATCGGCTGAAGTGGTGTAACTGCTGGTTCTGGTTCTGGTTCTATCGGCTGAAGTGGTGTAACTGCTGGTTCTGGTTCTGGTTCTATCGGCTGAAGTGGTGTAACTGCTGGTTCTGGTTCTGGTTCTATCGGCTGAAGTGGTGTAACTGCTGGTTCTGGTTCTGGTTCTATCGGCTGAAGTGGTGTAACTGCTGGTTCTGGTTCTGGTTCTATCGGCTGAAGTGGTGTAACTGCTGGTTCTGGTTCTGGTTCTCATCGGCTGAAGCTGAGGAAGCCCTTCAGTGACGGACGCACGTTGATGTCCACACTGGCTTTAATGTCTCTGAAGGTGCAGCTGTCGAAGTTAGCCACTAGTTTCTTGGGTCCGACTCTGTAGGGCTTGAAGGTGACCCTCAGCGTGATTCTCTGACCCGGACCGAGCTCCACGGTGCTGATGAACACAAACACTTCATCATGTGTCCCCTGAACCATCACTCCTGTATACTCTCACTGATCTGCTCTACATCAGGCTTTGTGACTTTGATGAAAGGCTAATAAAATGTCTAATAATGTTACGTGGTACAACAAAAAAGTAACTTTTAAATAATTTAAAAATTAAAACCATCAAAATAAAAAAATTATTAAATAATAAAAATGTCAAATTAAAAATTAATAATCCTAAAACTTTCGGAAAATTTATTAAATCATAATAATTTCTATTTTTTTTATTAAAAATAAATTAAATAATAAAGTGTCAATTGAAAAAAGCTTTACAAAATACTAAATATGTATTTATTAAATTAAAAGTAAATAAATAAAAAAAAAAACATCAAAATAAGACAATAATTAAATAATAAAAATGTAAAATAAAAAAATAATAATCCTAAAACTTTCTGAAAATTTATTAAATCATAATGATTTCTATTTTTTTTATTAAAAATAAATTAAATAATAAAGTGTCAATTGAAAAAAGCTTTACAAAATACAAAATATGTATTTATTAAATAAAAAGTATATAACTTTAAATAAAAAAAAACTAATGTCAAATGAAAGTGAATCTTAAAACTTTCCAAAAATGTATTAAATCATCATAATTTCAAAATAAAACACTAAAAATAAAAAATAAATTAGTGTCAATTGAAAAAAGCTTTACAAAATACAAAAAATTTATTTATTAAATTAAATAACTTTAAATAAAACTTCAAAAATGTGTGAAAAACTTTCTAAAAATGCATTAAATCATCATAATTTCAAAATAAAACACTGTAAAATGAAAAATAAATTAATAGTGTCAATTAAAAAAAACTTTCAAATGAGGAAAATAAAATAATAAATAAAACAATATAGGAATTAAATCATAAAAATTTTAAAAAATATATTAAATTAATTTATTAAATTAAAAGTAAATAATTTAAAATTACAACAATCTAAATAAAACTGAATGTTAAATGTTAAAAATTATTTAAAAATAAAAATGTCATAAAAATAAATCTTTAAAAAGCTTACTAAAAATTTATTAAATGATCACTTATTCAATTAAGTGAAGTAAATAACTGAATTAAAAAGTAAGTAACTTCAAAATAAAGTCAAAATGAAATCATCAGAGGGAAATGAAAAAGACCTTAAGAAACAGATGCTAAGTTCAGTGACGCTGGGACTCACTTGGATTGCTCTGTTTGTTTGAGCAGACCGCTGCCGGTGAGCGTGACGGAGCAGTTCTTGAGCGGAGAGAGCAGAGGATTCAGAAATATCACCTCAGCGGTCATCTCACTGTCCTGCAGAGGAGTCCCGGTCACCTGAGACAAACACAAACACGGGTCACTGATCCACGACTGACCGGCACTGCTGCGGGAACTTACTTCTAATGCGTTACAATGTTGCGCTCACGGGTCACTGATCCACGACTGACCGGCAGTGCTGCGGGAACTTACTTCTAATGTGTTACAATGTTGCGCTCACGGGTCACTGATCCACGACTGACCGGCAGTGCTGCGGGAACTTACTTCTAATGTGTTACAATGTTGCGCTCACGGGTCACTGATCCACGACTGACCGGCAGTGCTGCGGGAACTTACTTCTAATGTGTTACAATGTTGCGCTCACGGGTCACTGATCCACGACTGACCGGCACTGCTGCGGACACTTACTTCTAATGCGTTACAATGTTGACCTCACGGGTCACTGATCCACGACTGACCGGCACTGCTGCGGGAACTTACTTCTAATGCGTTACAATGTTGACCTCACGGGTCACTGATCCACGACTGACCGGCACTGCTGCGGACACTTACTTCTAATGCGTTACAATGTTGACCTCACGGGTCACTGATCTACGACTGACCGGCACTGCTGCGGGAACTTACTTCTAATGTGTTACAATGTTGACCTCATGGGTCACTGATCCACGACTGACCGGCGCTGCTGCGGGAGCTTACTTCTAATGTGTTACAATGTTGCGCTCACGGGTCACTGATCCACGACTGACCGGCACTGCTGAGGGAACTTACTTCTAATGTGTTACAATGTTGACCTCACGGGTCACTGATCCACGACTGACCGGCACTGCTGCGGGAACTTACTTCTAATGTGTTACAATGTTGACCTCACGGGTCACTGATCCACGACTGACCGGCACTGCTGCGGGAGCTTACTTCTAATGTGTTACAATGTTGACCTCACGGGTCACTGATCCACGACTGACCGGCACTGCTGCGGGAGCTTACTTCTAATGTGTTACAATGTTGCGCTCACGGGTCACTGATCCACGACTGACCGGCACTGCTGCGGGAGCTTACTTCTAATGTGTAACAATGTTGCGCTCACGGGTCACTGATCCACGACTGACCGGCACTGCTGCGGGAACTTACTTCTAATGTGTAACAATGTTGCGCTCACGGGTCACTGATCCACGACTGACCGGCACTGCTGCGGGAACTTACTTCTAATGTGTTACAATGTTGCGCTCAAGGGTCACTGATCCACGACTGACCGGCACTGCTGCGGGAACTTACTTCTAATGTGTTACAATGTTGCGCTCACGGGTCACTGATCCACGACTGACCGGCACTGCTGCGGGAACTTACTTCTAATGTGTTACAATGTTGCGCTCACGGGTCACTGATCCACGACTGACCGGCACTGCTGCGGGAGCTTACTTCTAATGTGTTACAATGTTGACCTCACGGGTCACTGATCCACGACTGACCGGCACTGCTGCGGGAGCTTACTTCTAATGCGTTACAATGTTGCGCTCACGGGTCACTGATCCACGACTGACCGGCAGTGCTGCGGACACTTACTTCTAATGCGTTACAATGTTGACCTCATGGGTCACTGATCCACGACTGACCGGCACTGCTGCGGGAACTTACTTCTAATGCGTTACAATGTTGCGCTCACGGGTCACTGATCCACGACTGACCGGCACTGCTGAGGGAACTTACTTCTAATGCGTTACAATGTTGACCTCACGGGTCACTGATCCACGACTGACCGGCACTGCTGCGGGAACTTACTTCTAATGTGTTACAATGTTGCGCTCACGGGTCACTGATCCACGACTGACCGGCACTGCTGCGGGAACTTACTTCTAATGTGTTACAATGTTGCGCTCACGGGTCACTGATCCACGACTGACCGGCACTGCTGCAGGAGCTTACTTCTAATGTGTTACAATGTTGACCTCACGGGTCACTGATCCACGACTGACCGGCACTGCTGCGGGAACTTACTTCTAATGTGTTACAATGTTGCGCTCACGGGTCACTGATCCACGACTGACCGGCACTGCTGCGGGAGCTTACTTCTAATGTGTTACAATGTTGACCTCACGGGTCACTGATCCACGACTGACCGGCACTGCTGAGGGAACTTACTTCTAATGTGTTACAATGTTGCGCTCACGGGTCACTGATCCACGACTGACCGGCACTGCTGCAGGAGCTTACTTCTAATGTGTTACAATGTTGACCTCACGGGTCACTGATCCACGACTGACCGGCACTGCTGCGGGAACTTACTTCTAATGTGTTACAATGTTGCGCTCACGGGTCACTGATCCACGACTGACCGGCACTGCTGCGGGAGCTTACTTCTAATGTGTTACAATGTTGCGCTCACGGGTCACTGATCCACGACTGACCGGCACTGCTGCGGGAACTTACTTCTAATGCGTTACAATGTTGCGCTCACGGGTCACTGATCCACGACTGACCGGCACTGCTGAGGGAACTTACTTCTAATGTGTTACAATGTTGCGCTCACGGGTCACTGATCCACGACTGACCGGCACTGCTGCGGGAGCTTACTTCTAATGTGTTACAATGTTGCGCTCACGGTTCACTGATCCACGAATATTGTGTCACTCCCTAAAAAAGTAACTAATTATGTTACTTTTTATGGAATGTAATGCGTTACGTTACTTTTTAAATCTGTGCAGGGTTTGCTTGTTTGTTTTTAATATAAAAAGTTCTTCTTGTACAAATATAAAAGCTCTTTCACACCAAAAGTGAAGTGAATCCGGTTCAGACTGAAGTTAATGTAGATTCACGTCTGTACAGTAGAGGACGCAGATCAAACTAATCACATGAAGAATATGACAGTTCAACACTATTCAGAAATAACTACAATCAAACATTAGTTTGTAATTGATTTTGAGGAACACTGAATGTGTTTTTGTGCAGGTGAGATGAGTAAATACATGATATTTAGTCCAGAACTACAGTAAGATCATGTTGCTCTGATTTCTGTCACCATGGCAACACCAGAGCTGTCACTCAATACATCACCATGGCAACACCAGAGCTGTCACTCAATACATCACCATGGCAACACCAGAGCTGTCACTCAATACATCACCATGGCAACACCAGAGCTGTCACTCAATACATCACCATGGCAACACCAGAGCTGTCACTCAATACATCACCATGGCAACACAGAGCTGTCACTCAATACATCAGAAAGTCAAGTCAAGTCACCTTTATTTATATAGCGCTTTTAACTATACAGATTGTGTCAAAGCACTTAACAGTATCAAGTTGGAGGACAGAGTGTCAGTAATGTATAATAATAAGATTAAACACTCAATTTTCAGTTAAGGGCATTTCATTATTGAATTCGGAGATGTCATTGTCTAGCTAAGTTTAGTTTAAATAGTATCTGTGAAATCAAATTTACGATAATCGCTAGAAATTAAGTGTCCCCAGAAACAAAGTAACTGTTACTTATTTGAAAAAGTAACTCCGATATTTCCTTCTAAATTAAAAAGTAATGCGTTACTTTACTAGTTACTTTAAAAAAGTAATCTGATTACATGACTCGCGTTACTTGTAATGCATTACCCCCAGCACTGCTGACCAACTGAAGCGGTCAGCATCAGAATGTGTGTGAGACACTCACTGTGACGCTGAGCGAGGGACTGTGAGGAACCACGTCTTTCTCCGCCAGATAAACTTCCTTCGGGTCACTTTTATCCGTGCCGATCACAGAGACTTTGATGCAGTTGTTGTCCAGTAGTTTCGGTCCGTAAGCGGTAAACGGCAGCGTGAAGGGAAGAGTTTGCTCTGAAACAAGCACACGAGTACATGAGCTTCAGATTAATGATTCAAAACATTTCACCTGGAATTATACACCAATGCAAGTGATCATAATGATGGGTTTGTATAGTTACAATATTGCAGGTTGCACTTTATTTTACAGCACGTGTACTTACATGTACTTATAATGAAAGAAAGTGCTGGTTATATAAGATAACTACATGGGGTAGGTTCAGGGTTAGTACCTAGTTATTGTAATTACTATAATAACTACATAGTATGAGTAACAGGACTGTAAAATAAAGTGCTACCATATTGTGTCACTCCCTAAAAAAGTAACTCGTTATGTTACTTTTAATGGAAAGTAATGCGTTATGTTTCTTTTGAGTCACTTTTTAAATCTGGGCAGGGTTTGCTTGTTTAATTTTAATATAAAAAGTTATTCTTTATGAATGTAAAAGCTCGTTCACACCAAAAGTGAAGTGAATCCGGCTCAGACTGAAGGAAACGACTGCTGCGTGAATCTCAGTAAAACACACCTTGGTTGGTAAAACAGCTTATTGTGTTGTTACATTGTTTTGATTTATTTGTTGTATTTTATAGAAATATAATGAAGTGTAGTATTAGGATCATTCAAATTTGAAATATTTACTCTATCCAGATTTTACGTTAATATTTCACATTTGCATGTTCGCACCTATTGTAATTTTATGATCTTATTTTATGACTTAATAATAATACATGACTTAATAGTCATTTTAAAATCTTAAAATTACACTTAATTTTCTTTATATAAAGTGTGTGTGTGTTTATATAGTCGTTTTTATTTTATTAATTGTAATTAATTTTATTATTATTATTTAAGTATTTATATAACTATTATTATTATTAAAGTGTGTATGTTTATCTAGTCGTTTTTTTATTTATAATTGTATTATTATTAAGTATTTATTTAAATTATTAAATTATTTATTTAAATAACTATTATTATTATTATTAAAGTGTGTATGTGTTTATATAGTAATTTTTATTTTATTTTTTTTATTAATTTTATTATTATTATTTATTTATTTAAATTCTTAAATTATTTATTTAAATAACTATTATTATTATTAAAGTGTGTATGTTTATATAGTCGTTTTTATTTTTATTTTTTATTAATAATTTTATTAAGTATTTATTTAAATTCTTAAATTATTTATTTAAATAACTATTATTATTATTATTAAAGTGTGTATGTGTTTATATAGTCATTTTTATTTTTAATTTTTATTAATAATTTTATTATTATTATTTAAGTATTTATTTAAATTCTGAAATTATTTATTTAAATAACTATTATTATTATTGAAATATTAACTTAAAATCTTAAAGTAAATACGGTTCAGCTAAAAAAAAAAGTTCCTTGATCTAAATGTAATATTACATTTTACATGAAGTCATCCACTACAATGCATCTTAGATGTTTTATTTTTGAGTTTTTTAATTCTAGCTATTGTTACATTCTTACTGTAATGATTTTGGAGTATTGAAAGTGTTCAGTTGTCATGAAAATAATGCAAAATATCCAAAATAATTCCAAATAGCTTCATCTTCTGTATTGTGGGATGTAATATGTGACTGTTATGACTGGTGTTGTTTGTGTCTGTAGCTCTTGTAAGCGAGCTGACGCTGGTTAGTTGTCAGGACTAGTCCTGTACCTGCTGGTTAGTTGTCAGGACTAATAATAATAATAATAATAATAATTCATTACATTTATATAGCGCTTTTCTGCTTTTTCTAAGCACTCAAAGCGCTCTACATTGTGAGGGGGGGGGGGGGTATCTCCTCGTCCACCACAGGACTAGTCCTGTACCTGCTGGTTAGTTGTCAGGACTAGTCCTGTACCTGCTGGTTAGTTGTCAGGACTAGTCCTGTACCTGCTGGTTAGTTGTCAGGACTAGTCCTGTACCTGCTGGTTCGTTGTCAGGACTAGTCCTGTACCTGCTGGTTAGTTGTCAGGACTAGTCCTGTACCTGCTGGTTAGTTGTCAGGACTAGTCCTGTACCTGCTGGTTAGTTGTCAGGACTAGTCCTGTACCTGCTGGTTAGTTGTCAGGACTAGTCCTGTACCTGCTGGTTCGTTGTCAGGACTAGTCCTGTACCTGCTGGTTAGTTGTCAGGACTAGTCCTGTACCTGCTGGTTAGTTGTCAGGACTAATAATAATAATAATAATAATAATTCATTACATTTATATAGCGCTTTTCTGCTTTTTCTAAGCACTCAAAGCGCTCTACATTGTGGGGGGGGAGGGGTATCTCCTCGTCCACCACAGGACTAGTCCTGTACCTGCTGGTTAGTTGTCAGGACTAGTCCTGTACCTGCTGGTTAGTTGTCAGGACTAGTCCTGTACCTGCTGGTTCGTTGTCAGGACTAGTCCTGTACCTGCTGGTTAGTTGTCAGGACTAGTCCTGTACCTGCTGGTTCGTTGTCAGGACTAGTCCTGTACCTGCTGGTTCGTTGTCAGGACTAGTCCTGTACCTGCTGGTTCGTTGTCAGGACTAGTCCTGTACCTGCTGGTTAGTTGTCAGGACTAGTCCTGTACCTGCTGGTTAGTTGTCAGGACTAGTCCTGTACCTGCTGGTTAGTTGTCAGGACTAGTCCTGTACCTGCTGGTTCGTTGTCAGGACTAGTCCTGTACCTGCTGGTTAGTTGTCAGGACTAGTCCTGTACCTGCTGGTTCGTTGTCAGGACTAGTCCTGTACCTGCTGGTTAGTTGTCAGGACTAGTCCTGTACCTGCTGGTTAGTTGTCAGGACTAGTCCTGTACCTGCTGGTTAGTTGTGAGGTCTAGTCCTTTACCTGTGTTGGGCTGCAGCTGTAGGTCTGTGCTGTGGCTCCAGACACCGGCCGCTGGGTTCCCCGTGTATCTCATGACCTGAGCGCTCATCTTCAGCGTCAGATCCTGGGCTTTGCTGCTCTCGCTCTTCAGAAGCAGCTTGAGTCTGATATCGGCTCCGTTCAGCGGTGCTTCGTCCAGACTCAGCTTCATCTGGACGTTTGGACGCGGCGCCTGGCTCTCCTTCAGACCCGTCACACGCTTCACCGCCTCGCCATACACCACTCTCTCCTTCACTGAGCCTGAGGAGTCATACATGCTCAGATGTGCTGACAGAGGCTTAGATATGAGCTGTGTGTGTGTGTATGAGTGATTGTGAGTGTGTGTGTGTGTGTGTGTGTGTGTGTGTGTGTGTGTGTGTGTGAGAGGAACTGTGTGTGAGGAACTGTGAGTGTGAAACAGTGTGTGTGTGAGTGATTATGAGTGTGTGTGTCTGTGTGTGTGTGTGTGTGTGTGTGTGTGTGTGTGTGTGAGGAACTGTGTGTGTGTGTGTGTGAGGAACTGTGTGTGTGTATGAGTGATTGTGTGTGTGTGTGTGTGTGTGTGTGTATGTGTGTGAGGAACTGTGAGTGTGAAACAGTGTGTGTGTGAGTGATTATGAGTGTGTGTGTGAGTGAGTGTGCGTGCATGTGTGTGTGTGTGAGTGTGTGAGCGCGTGTGTGTGTGTGTGTGTGTGTGCACGCGTTAGTGAGTGTGTGTGCGCACGTGAGTGTGAGTGTGTCAGAGTGTGTGTGTGTGTGTGTGTGAGAGTGAGAGTGTGTGTGTGTGTCTGTCTGTGTCTGTGTGTGCGCGCGTGCGCATGTGAGTGTGAGCGTGTCAGAGTATGAGTGAGTGAGTGAGTGAGTGTGTGTGTGTGTGTGTGTGTCTGTCTGTGTCTGTGTGTGCGCACGCGCGCATGTGAGTGTGAGCGTGTCAGAGTGTGTGTGAGTGAGTGAGTGAGTGAGTGAGTGAGTGTGTGTGTGCGTGTGTGCGTGTATGTGTGTGTGTGTGAGTGAGTGTGTGTGTGCGTGTGTGCGTGTATGTGTGTGTGACTCACCCTCTGGATGCTTGTACTGGTCAGTGATGTCCTGTCTGCCGTCGCTGCCCACAGCTTTGGTGCTGATGCTCTGTCCGACAGTCTTCGTGTCTGAAAGGATCTTCTTCTTGGAGCCGTTGGCCATGACCATCCACGTGATCTTATCTGCATTGACCTCCCCGAACACGAAGGGCACGTCGTATTTGACGTCGGTGTGACCCTCCAGGATGGCCTTGACCGGCGCTGGACCGCAGCAGTAAGTACCTGGACCGAATATGGAGAGATAATTCTGTTAAACGCTTCAGATTCACTCATGTAATATATAGTGTTCTGATGACGCTTGCTTTGATTTATTCTCTAAATCAGGCTTTCCCAGACTAGGGAAAAAGTCAAATATAAGTATTTTTAAAATAATACTATTATTTTATTTACCAGTAATTGTTTACTAATAATTAAATAACAAAATGTAAAAATAAAATGAATAATCATATATAAAAAAAAAAAAAAATTAATTCATAATTTAATTAGAAATAAATAATTTTTAAATACAATCAAAATAAAATATTTAAAATGAATTAAATATTTAAAATGTCAAATTAAGTCTTTAAAATTTTTATAAAAATCTATTGTCAATTTAGTAAATTAAAAGTAAACAGCTTTAAAATTAAAAACAAAACAAAACACTAATAATTAAATCATAAAAATGTCAAATTAAAATTAATAATCCTGAAGTATTACATTTTATTTCACTATAATTTTTCAAAAGAAAATAACCAAAAAAAAAACTGAACTAAATACTAAAAATGTCAAATTAAAATGCATCTTTAAAAATTTAAATGTTAATAATTTTAATTAACAATAAATAACTTAAACTTAAAAAACTCTTACTAAAAATTCAATCAATCGTTCTAATCAAATGTCATGAAAATGAGTAATTTAAACATAAAAAGGTGTGTGAATGTCTGATGTGAATGTAATATCTCTCATATGTGTTCACCTGAGCTCTTCTCCTGCGGCGTCGGGTCCAGAACCTGCCAGCCGTCGTAGAACGAGTCCTGAGAGAGATCGGGACGCTTCATCCAGCCCTCCACCCAGACGTGGTAGTTCCTGCAGAACATTCATCACGAGAGTCACTCACTGCCATCACAACACAACCAGAGACGCGTGACGGCAGACTCACCAAACACTGTCCTGGTTTCGTTTGGGTCTCACGCCGTAGTCGCTGAAGTATTCATCAACGACGAGGTTGTGATCCGTGTCGTGAGCCGACTCATAATTAGTGACGACACGAGACGGGATCCCCAGACATCTCAGCACTGCGGACGCACAACCACTGATTACACGTCACATTAACTACGGGTTTGGTACTTAAATAAATGATAACTGAAAGAAAATATTTATATATATAAAAAAAACAAAAAACTACAGGTTTGGTATTTTAAATAAATATTTAACTGGAATAAAATAATAAATTAATAAATAAATAATTTCTTTAACCATAAAGTACAGGTTTGGAACTTGAATGTTAACAATATATATATTAAAAAATAAACTATGGGTTTGGTATTTGAAATAATTGTTAATTAAAATAAATATTTTCTTAACCATAAACTACAGGTTTGGTTCTTGAAATAAATGTTAACTGAAATAATAACACACACACACACACACAAAACACATTTTTAAACCATAAACTACAGGTTTGGTATTCTAAATAAATGTTAATTACATAAAATATACAATAAATATATAAATAAATACGTATTTTTTAACCATAAACTACAGGCTTGGTTCTTGAAATAAATGTTAACTGAAATAATAATATATATACACACACACACATATACACACATACACATACACACATATATATATATATATATACATTTAAACCATAAACTACAGGTATGGTTTGGTAAAAAATGTTAACTGAAATAAAATGTTACAAAACAAACTTATTTTATGTTTTGGCTATATGTCTCATTTTTGTTTAGTCTGACTTGATGTACCAAAATAGCTAAACATAAAGGTTAATAATGATATATAGACGTATATTAAAAAAAAAAAACAATAAAATGGCTAAAACTTTAACAATGGAAAAAATGTAATTAAATATAAAATAAAAATGATAATAGTATCTCAGTTCTACTAAAACAACACTGTGTGTGTGTGTGTGTGTGTGTGTGTGTGTGTGTGTGTGTGTCTGTGTCTGTGTCTGTGTCTGTGTGTGTCTGTGTGTGTCTGTCTGTGTGTGTGTGTGTGTGTGTGTGTGTCTGTGTGTGTCTGTGTGTGTCTGTCTGTGTGTGTGTGTGTGTGTGTGTGTCTGTGTCTGTGTCTGTGTGTGTGTGTGTGTGTGTGTGTGTCTGTGTGTGTCTGTGTCTGTGTCTGTGTGTGTCTGTCTGTGTCTGTCTGTGTGTGTGTGTGTGTGTGTGTGTGTGTACCGGTGCACATGACCGCTGCAAACACCCAGCACTGTCCGAACTTGACGGGATGGCAGTCGTATTTGATCCAGCGTCTCAGGATGTCCACGCTGCTGCTCCAGTTGGACGGAACCACGCCTCCGATGAACGTCCCGTCCCACTGACCCATCAGCACCCCCTTATCATCGTCTGAGTTGATCTGAACACATCAATACTCATACTGCTCATCTGCATATGATAATGAGCACGCAGAATATTCATCACTGCTCATATGCATATGATAATGAGCTCGCAGAATATTCATCACTGCTCATCTGTATATATGACCCTGGAGCACAAAATCAGTCTTAAGTGTCAATTTTTCGAAATTGAGATTTATGCATCATCTGAAAGCTGAATAAATAGCTTTCCATTGATGTATGGTTTGTTATGATAGGACAATATTTGTCTGAGATACAACTATTTGAAAATCTGAAATCTGAGGGTGCAAAAAAATCTAAATATTGAGAAAATCACCTTTAATTTCACTTTAATATTCGGCACTACTCATCTGCATATGATGAGGCAGCTCATTTAATATTTGTCACTGCTCATCTGCATATTATAATAAGGTAGCACATTTAATATTTGTCACTGCTCATCTGCATATGATAATGAGGCAGCTCTTTGCTTCACTGGTCCTAAAGGAGTCCACGATCAGATATGAATGTGTTGCTGTGATGTGTATCAGTGGAGGATGTTGTGGTGTAGCTGAGGTGTTTTACCATGGCGCTGACCACTCGGCCGACGTAGATGGGGTTGCAGCGCGCTGAATAATCCTCTGGTGCATCTTTAATACACTTGGGGTTCACATCCAGCAGCTTCAGACAGATGTCCAGGATATCCTCCTCAAACTGTAGAAAGCACAGACACCAGCTCAGATCCTGCTCACCGCTCAGTGTGTGTGTGTGAGTGAGTGTGTGTGTGTGTGTGTGTGTGTGTGTGTGTGTGTGTGTGTGTGTGTGTGTGAGTGTGAGTGTGTGTGTGTGTGAGTGTGTGTGTGTGTGTGGTGTGTGGTGGTGTGTGTGTGTAGAGGTGTGAGTGAGTGTGTGTGTGTGTGTGTGTGTGTGTGAGAGAGAGTGTGAGTGAGTGTGTGTGTGTGAGAGGTGTGAGTGAGTGTGTGTGTGTGTGTGTTGTGTGGTGTGTGTGAGAGAGAGTGTGAGTGAGTGTGTGTGTGTGAGTGAGGAGTGTAGAGTGTGAGTGAGTGTGTGTGTGTGAGGTGTGGTGTGAGAGAGAGTGTGAGTGAGTGTGTGAGAGTGTGAGTGAGTGTGAGTGTGGTGGTGTGTGTGTGTGAGGAGGTGAGTGTGTGAGTGAGTGTGGTGTGTGTGAGAGTGTGAGTGTGTGTGAGAGAGAGTGTGTGTGTGTGTGTGTGTGAGTGTGTGTGTGTCTCTTATGCTCTACAAGGCTGTATTTATTTGATCAAAAATACAGAACAAACAGTAATATTGCGAAATATTATTGCAATTTATAATATTGGTTTCCTATTTTAATGTTAAACTGTAATTTATTTCTGTGATCAAAGCTGTATTTTCAGCATCATTACTGCAGTCTTCAGTGTCACATGATCTTCAGAAATCATAATAATATGCTGATTTATTATCAGTGTTGAAACTGATAACTTAATATTTTTTGAAACCTGTGATACTTTTTTCTTTGATTCTTTGATAAATAAAAAGTTAAAAAGAACAGCATTTATTCAAAATATAAATCTTTTCTAACAATGCAAGTCTTTACAATCACTTTTTATCCATTTAACACATCCTTGCTGAATAATTGTTTATTTCTTAAAAAAAAAAAGAAAGAATAAATTTACTGACCCTGACTTTTTTAATAGTAGTGTATATTGTGACACAAAAAATATATTTTGATTTAATTACTTTAATAAAATACTTTTTATTTATCAAAGAATTCTGAAAAAAGTATCACAGGTGCCAAAAAAATATTAAGCAGCACAACAGTTTCCAACATTGATTATAAATCATCATATTATTATGATTTCTGAAGATCATGTGACACTGAAGACTGCAGTAATGATGCTGAAAATACAGCTTTGATCACAGAAATAAATACAGTTTAAAGTATATTAAAATGGAAAACTCTTATTTTAAATTGCAATGATATTTCACAAAGTTATAGTTTTTTCTGTATGTTTTATCAAATAGATACAGCCTTGATGAGCAGAAGAAACTTCTTTAAAAAGCATTAACAATCTTACTGATCCCAATTTTTTATACGGCGGTGTATATTCAAATGCATTACATTTTTATTTTTAAAAACATAATTCAAAATGTAAATGTTTTTTTTTTTTTTTTTTTATAAAATTCTCTTTTTTTTTCTTTTTTTTTATTTCAGTTCAAAAATACAACAGCAACCAATTATAAAACAGAAATCTGAATCAGAAACCTCTGATGTTCTCACCTGACCGAAGTCCCAGCTGGTGTTAGTGATGTATTCATCCACTCCCTTATAAACCATTCCCTGCTCGTTCATGACGTACTCCTGCCGCTCCGCTTCACTCGGCAGAAACACCCCGTCATCTGAGGAGGCACTAGGGTTAGGTATCGCTTGAATTTGATCGATTCTGATTCTGCTCATCGATTCTGATTCTGCTCATCGATTCTGATTCTTATCGATTCTGATTCTGCTCATCGATTCTGATTCTGCTTATCTATTCTGATTCTGCTTATCGATTCTGATTCTGCTATCGATTCTGATTCTGCTCATCGATTCTGATTCTGATTATCGATTCTGATTCTGCTCATCGATTCTGATTCTGCTTATCGATTCTGATTCTGCTCATCGATTCTGATTCTGCTTATCTATTCTGATTCTGCTTATCGATTCTGATTCTGCTTATCGATTCTGATTCTTATCGATTCTGATTCTGCTCATCGATTCTGATTCTTATCGATTCTGATTCTGCTTATCGATTCTGCTCATCGATTCTGATTCTGATTATCGATTCTGATTCTGCTTATCGATTCTGATTCTTATCGATTCTGATTCTGCTCATCGATTCTGATTCTGCTTATCGATTCTGATTCTGCTTATCGATTCTGATTCTGCTTATCGATTCTGATTCTGCTTATCGATTCTGATTCTGCTTATCGATTCTGATTCTTATCGATTCTGATTCTGCTTATCGATTCTGATTCTGATTATCGATTCTGATTCTGCTTATCGATTCTGATTCTGATTCTGCTATCGATTCTGATTCTGATTATCGATTCTGATTCTGATTATCGATTCTGATTCTGATTATCGATTCTGATTCTGATTCTGCTTATCGATTCTGATTCTTATCGATTCTGATTCTGCTTATCGATTCTGATTCTGCTTATCGATTCTGATTCTTATCGATTCTGATTCTTATCGATTCTGATTCTGCTTATCGATTCTGATTCTTATCGATTCTGATTCTGCTTATCGATTCTGATTCTTATCGATTCTGATTCTGCTTATCGATTCTGATTCTGCTTATCGATTCTGATTCTTATCGATTCTGATTCTGATTCTGCTTATCGATTCTGATTCTGCTTATCGATTCTGATTCTTATGATTCTGATTATCGATTCTGATTCTGATTCTGCTTATCGATTCTGATTCTTATCGATTCTGATTCTGATTATCGATTCTGATTCTTATCGATTCTGATTCTGATTCTGCTTATCGATTCTGATTCTTATCGATTCTGATTCTGATTCTGCTTATCGATTCTGATTCTTATCGATTCTGATTCTGATTCTGCTTATCGATTCTGATTCTTATCGATTCTGATTCTTATCGATTCTGATTCTTATCGATTCCCAATGGAAGCCCGTTTCCGCCACTGAATAAAAAATAAAATAAAGGTTATTGCGACTTTTTAAAAAAAAGTCAGAATTGCGAGAAAAAAAAGTGTAAACAACTTGTGAAAAACAAGTGCACTTCCATAATGTACTTAATATACTAAAATGATTCTTTAGTGCTTCTTAAGATCATCTAAGTGTACTCAACTGTGCTATTTTGGGACACTTTTAACATACTATCTCACCACTATAGTCACTATAGTAGTACACTTGAACCATCTTTCATACACTGGTGTACTACAAGTGCTGACTATATAGTGGTGAGATAGTATGTTAAAAGTGCATTTATTTCATATTCATAGTGTCCAAAATAGCACAGTTGAGTACACTTAAGTTTATCTTAAGAAGCACTAAAGGATCATTTTTAGTGTATTAAGTACAAAATTAGTGCATGAAAATAAAGCACTTTAAGTACATTATGGAAGTGTTGATTCTGGATTCCCGACGCTTCGAGACGTGATGAGGATCATCTCAGATCATCAGTACCTTTACTCCAGGGGTTGAAGAGCACGGTGAGGGCGCTCACGCTCGAGTAGGATCCGCTCCTCACGCTCAGAGAGTACCGGCCGATGCAGGCGTCTGACGGACACAGAACAGACAGCGTGACGGAGGACGGAGAGCTGTTTAACACCTTCATACTCCAGCGTTTACTGACGCTCGGGTCTGTGCTGCAGGACGAGAGCGTGCCCTTCTGTTCACACGCTCCAGGACCTGAGAGAGACACACAAACCTTGAGTTAATATACATGATTAAACTACCAATCAACAGTCTGACTGAAGTCTCTTCTGCTCACCAGAGCTGTGTTTATTTCATCAAAAATGTGAAATATTATTAAAATGTTTTCTATGTGAATATGTGTTAAACTGTAATTTATTTCTGTGATCAAAGCTGTATTTTCAGCATCATTACTCCAGTCTTCAGAGTCACATGATCTTCAGAAATCATAATAATATGCTGATTTGCTGCTCAAGAAACATTTCTGATTATTATCAATGTTGAAAACAGTTGTGCTGCACAATATTTTTGCAGAAACGGTGATATATTTTATTTTTCATGATTCACAGATGAATAGAAAGTTCATATAAACAGCATTTATTTGAAATAGAAATCTTTTATAACATTATAAATGTCTTTACTGTCACTTTTGAGCAATTTAATGCATCCTTGATGAATAAACGTATTAAACGTAAAACAGTTTAAATTATTCATTTGCATCTGATTTAATTAAAATGAATGCATTTTTAGTAAGAGTTTTATTTTAATTGTTTTTATTTTAAGTTTAATTTAAATTATGATTCAAAACCTTTTTATTAAATTTTTAAAGATTTATTTTAATTTGACATTTTTAGTATTTAGTTTATTTTTAGTAGGTTTTTAAATAAAATGTAATACTTTAGGATTATTCATTTTTTTAATTTTACATTTTTATGATTTAATTATTACTGTTTTGTTTTTATTTTAAAGTTGTTTACTTTTAATTTACTAAATTGACAATAGATTTTTATTTTTTTAAAGACTTAATTTGACATTTTTATTATTTATAAGTATTTTATTTTGATTGTTTGTATTTTAAAATTATTTACTTCTAATAAATTGCGATTTAATATTTTCATAAGTTTTTATGATTATTAATTTTAGTTTTATATTTTGTTATTTAATTATTAGTAAATAATTAGTAAATAAAATAATACTATTATTTTATTGTGCAGCACGACTGTTTTAAACATCGATAATAATCATAAATGCAGCAAAATCAGCATATTATTATGATTTCTGAAGATCATGTGACACTGAAGACTGCAGTAATGATGCTGAAAATACAGCTTTGATCACAGAAATAAATTACAGTTTAACACATATTCACACAGAAAACAGCTGATTTAAATTCTAATAATATTTCACATTTTTCACTATATTTTTGATCAAGTAAGTGTTTTTGTCACCCGTCTCCGCAGTGATCTGGATGTCGCTGTGATCTAAACGCTCGGCGCTCAGGATCAGAACGAAGGCTTGTCCTCTGCGGACGATCAGACGCTCCTCCGTGATTTCATTGGTGTGATGCTCGGTGTTGTTCTTCACACACTGCAGATCCACGTTCATCACAGCTGCTGGAAACACACGGTTACTTGACTACACAACTAGTCCAGCAGGTTTATTTCAGATCCCTTCCCGATTAGATAAATGACATTGTGACACACAAATCATATTTCATCAGCGCTGAAGACCAGGCGTGGTCGATGTGATGAATGATAGCAGATCAGAAACACTGATTTCATGATGTTTGCTTCAGAAGTTTCCACTGAGAATATAAGAGCTCTACTCTAACCTTAGACGTCATCTGAAGATGCATGCGTTTAGAAGAAACTGTTACACGCTTAAAAATAAAGGTGCTTCTTTACAGCGATAGAAGAACCATTTTTGGTTCCACAAAGAACCATTAAATCAAAGAACCATGTTTTTATAATCTAAAGAACCTTCTTTCGCCACAAAGAAGCTTTTATGAAACAGAAAGGTTCTTCAGATGTTAGAAAGGTTCTTCTATGGCACCTTAATTATTTTTAAGAGTGTATTACACCAGCTGTTAGTGTCACTTGTGATGAATCAGACTTTACTAGTGATCTTAACCACTAAGATAGTCAACTACAAATACAACTGAAGAGTAAATCACATCTAAACTATAGAGCGCAGATCAAAACTATAACAGACTTAATGAAAGGTCTATCCTACAGATTTACTACAGTGCTAATATTCACATAAATTGTAATCTGAGGATATATTTATAACTATAAATCAGTTTGACTCACCCTGATCTCGGCTGACAGAGTTCCTGCTCCTCAGATTCTCACTCATGCTTGTCTCGTCAGATGTGTGTGTGTGTGTGTGTGTGTGTGTGTGAGGAGCTTTATAAGAGCCGATCCCTGTCACCTCCCGTGAGACGAGAGCGCTGAGCAATGAATCCACCCGTCAGTTATTCATGCGTAACTCCTCCGGTGGTGTGGAAATACAGTAATCATCTCAGTTATGATGCTATTACATCAGAGCTGTTCATGAGACATGCAGAGAATGAGAAATGAATTAACCTGGGAATAAAAGAGGAGAGAAATCAGTACAAACATGCTGACACTTTACAATAAGGTGCTATTAGTTGACTTCACTGATGTAACTAACGAGCAGTGTTGGGCTCGTTACTCAAAGAATGTAATATATTACTCATCACTAGTTACTCCTTTCAAAAGTAATATTGTTACTTTCTGTCAGCAGTAATTAGTTACATTGTTTCTTCACGCCACACAGAAGTTGTAACAATGTATCGTCCACATAAATGTTACTAATAACATATTTCTTCCTCATCATTTGACCAAAATACACATCTGATCGCAGTTATTACAAACACTCAATAATTAATAGTGACATTCAAGCAGAAGTGTTGTATTAACCCCTTAACTGTCACCGTCCCGTATACGGGACGCCTAAGTTTACTTCACTATATTACACTTAAATTCTAATGTAATCATGACAAACTATACATCATTGGAAAGTTTTAAGTCTCCTAAATAGATATATTACCATTTTTTGTTGTTACAAATTATGTAGGAACAGTAATAGATTCATTTATGACAAGAGTGCACCAAGCGTCTATGATAAATCAACATCATAACGGGAGTTCTGACCTTTGTCACAAAACGTCTTTATATCCTTGCCTTTTTCCCCATCACATGTTTTAGCAATCATCATAAGTTATATACCATTTGAAAGCTTAAAATCTCAAAATTCATCCTGTGAAAACCATTTTGAAATCGGACATTGCGTTACCATAGAAACGGTACTTCAAAATGTTTTGGCGGTCTCCTCCCCCTTAGCGGTGGTGTCATATTACAAAATGTATTACGGTCTTTTAGAATCAAAACTTTTTATAATCTTGACAAAATACATATCGTTGGAAAGGTCTGAGTCTCAAGATTCCATATTTGGTGGTTATTTTGTTATAGATGTAATATTGAGAGAGAAATTGATAGATTTGTGACAGAAATGCAAAAAAAAAATAATTCAATGGCGTTTCAATGGCACCCGGTGGCTGTTTTTGGTATAACGCCTAAACAAAATTGCATATGAACCTCAATTTTTTTTATATCAACTTCAAATTTGGAACACAACTTATGTAGACATATGGCTTTCATTTTATAGCAATTTTGGATTTTTAACTATTTTTTTAAATATTTATTTTATATAAAATATAATAAAAATAGTATAATACATTTTCTTTACAGTAAATTTAAACTTCTATAACTTTTTAATACTTTAATTTTATTAAATTATTTCACTTCTGTAATAATCTGCTAATTGTCTTCTTTAAAAAGAGACCAACCTTAGGTCTGTATTCAAAAGCGTTCATGAATTATAATAATTTAAGTTTGGATACTGCACTTTCTCGTGAATTTTCAAAAATGGGGGTGAAGTTAAGGGGTTAATCTCATTAATGTGTAGCTTGAAGCTAATTGTAATTTCTCCGTTACCTATATATACGATTATATTTCATTATATTTCATCATATCACATAAGTTTGTAAGAAACTGTTTAATTTTCCAAAAACATTTTTAAGTATAGTAATATAATGCTGATCAGAGGGATGTAACGCCAGAGTACAGTAACACACAACACTGTTCAGATCATATGCGAGTCGTGAAAATTATGATAATAATCTAGGAATTATTTGATTGTTGAATATTAAATCAGCGGGTCGAGGCATCAAAAGTAACTAAGCTGTTTTATGGATGGTAACTGTAATATTATTACTGAAATCTTATTAGTAATTAGTTACACTACTAGTTACTGCAAAAAGTAATATTATTACAGTAACTAAATTACAGTAACTAGTTACTACCCAACACTGCTAACGAGTGATACATTTGTTACAGTTTGTTCATAAAACTGTTCATGTCTGTTACAATACTAACAGATACATTAACTAAGATTATAAAATTGTTTAGAAGTCATTTTCATCCTCATCCTCATCTGTATTTATAAATCTTAATTGGACATTTACATTTAAATTATCAATTACATGGTTTAGTTACTCCACAGAAATGTATTTTAGTATTAAAGGAATAAATAAAAAGATTAGGATGAGTTTGTGTCTTCATCAGGTTTGTAGAAATGCATCACTGCATCAGTGTCTCAGCAATGGATGCTCTGCAGTGAATGGGTGCCGTCAGAATGAGAGCTGATAAAAACATCACAATAATCCACAGTCCATCAGTTAACATCTGGAGAAGACAAAAGATGAAACAAATCCAGCATTAAGATGTTTATAACTAAAATACCATAGAGTCCATAATCCATAATAACTCTTCCTCAGTGAAAAAGTGTTCTGGTAATCAGGAGAGAAATCTGCATCAGATCAAAACAGCTCTAAACTAATATGTGGCTGGATTTTGATGCGAGAGACAACATGAGATGCACTTTTTCACTGGAGGAGAGTTATTATGGATTATGGACTCTATGGTATTTTAGTTATAAACATCTTAATGCTGGATTTGTTTCATCTTTTGTCTTCTCCAGATGTTAACTGATGGACTGTGGATTATTGTGATGTTTTTATCAGCTCTCATTCTGACGGCACCCATTCACTGCAGAGCATCCATTGCTGAGACACTGATGCAGTGATGCATTTCTACAAACCTGATGAAGACACAAACTCATCCTGATCTCAGATGAACTGAGAACGAGCACATTTACAGCATTTTTTTTAATGTTTGGGTTTCCTTTAATTGGTGTTTATGAATTTCTCTGTTTTTCATTTCATTAAAACAAAACATAACATACAGCGATTATAAATAGAAAACTGTGCAGACGGTTCACACAGGTTGTGACACACGTGATGAGCAGCTCCATCATCAGGTCATAATCATAAACTAATCTCATTATTAGCATATGCAGATTATTGTAATTATGATTTATGGATTATTGTAATTATGAGTTATGGATTATTGTAATTATGATTTATTATGTAGTGTGCATGAAGTTTATTTCCACAATGTTTGATAGAGTTCAAGTCTTTAACTTAACAACACATGCTCTATTTAACAGGATTTTCACATCTTTCTCCTTCAGACACAGAAGTGTTCAGGATCCAGTAAAAGGATCAATAAATATCCTCAGCATTTATTGATTTAATATTCAGTCCCGCATCAGTGATTGTCATTTTAGGCACTTGTGGGAAACAACAGAAATAAAATCATGTGCAAACACAAATAAAATCCCGATCACAGCTGAGAAATAACCGAGATGCTTTGCTTGAACCGAACGAGCGCTGAACTTTCTCTTCCTCACAGCAGGTGTGTCTCTATGAATGATGTAAGCTGTGATGATGATGTAAACTGAGCGTTTCACTCCCTCGTGTGCGTGTGATGCTCAGCGTCTCGCCGTCATGTGATCGGATCTCGGAGACGTTCTGCTCGTGGATCTGGACGCGGATGAGCTTCTGGAGCGCTTCGCTCTCGTCTGGCGCTCAGTAGCGGCTCCGGCGGCTCATGGTGAGTGGCAGCGTGACCGACGACAGAGAAGACACCTCCCAGTACAGACTGCGTGATAGGAAGAGTCTGTAGAGAACCACCACAGAGATGGACTGGCACAGGATCACGCCGATCGTCACCACCTGCGGTGCGAGACAGAGACAAGACGCTCGTGAGACAGAGACTATACGCTCGTGAGACAGACAGAGACGAGACGCTCGTGAGACAGAGACAGAGACTATACGCTCGTGAGACAGAGACGAGACGCTCGTAGACAGAGACAGAGACAGAGACGCTCGTGAGACAGAGACGAGAGAGACGCTCGTGAGACAGAGACGGACGCTCGAGACAGAGACGAGACACTCGTGAGACAGAGACGAGACGCTCGTGAGACAGAGACGAGACGCTCGTGAGACAGAGACAGAGACGAGACGCTCGTGAGACAGAGAGAGACGCTCGTGAGACAGAGACAGAGACGAGACCTCGTGAGACAGAGACAGAGACGAGACCTCGTGAGACAGAGACGAGACGCTCGTGAGACAGAGACGAGATGCTCGTGAGACGAGACGCTCGTGAGACAGAGACAGAGACGAGACGCTCGTGAGACAGAGACGAGACGATTGTGAGACGAGACGCTCGTGAGACAGAGACTGAGACGAGACACTCGTGAGACAGAGACGAGAGCTCGTGAGACAGAGACAGAGACAGAGACGCTTGTGAGACAGAGACGAGATCGAGACCCTCGTGAGAGAGACAGAGACGAGACGCTCGTGAGACAGAGACGAGACAGACACTCGTGAGACAGAGACGAGACGACTCGTGAGACAGAGACGAGACGCTTGAGACAGAGACGCTCGTGAGACAGAGACGAGACGCTCGTGAGACAGACACTTGAGACAGAGACGAGACGCTCGTGAGACAGAGACAGAGACGAGACACTCGTGAGACAGAGACAGAGACAGACCTCGTGAGACAGAGACGAGACGCTCGTGAGACAGAGACGAGACGCTCGTGAGACAGAGACGAGACGCTCGTGAGACAGAGACAGAGACACTCGTGAGACAGAGACAAGACGCTCGTGAGACAGAGACGAGACGCTCATGAGACAGAGACGCTCGTGAGACAGAGACGAGACGCTCGTGAGACAGAGACGGGACGCTCGTGAGACAGAGACGAGACGCTTGTGAGACAGAGACAGAGACGAGACACTCGTGAGACAGAGACAAGACGCTCGTGAGACAGAGACGAGATGCTCGTGAGACAGAGACGAGACGCTCGTGAGACAGAGACGCTCGTGAGACAGAGACGAGACGCTCGTGAGACAGAGACGGGACGCTCGTGAGACAGAGACGAGACACTCGTGAGACAGAGACGAGACGCTCGTGAGACAGAGACGAGACGCTCGTGAGACAGAGACAGAGACGAGACACTCGTGAGACAGAGATGAGACGCTCGTGAGACAGAGACAGAGACGAGACACTCGTGAGACAGAGACAGAGACGAGATGCTCGTGAGACAGAGACGGACGCTCGTGAGACAGAGACGAGACGCTCGTGAGACAGAGACGAGACGCTCGTGAGACAGAGACGAGACGCTCGTGAGACAGAGACGAGACGCTCGTGAGACAGAGACGAGACACTCGTGAGACAGAGACGAGACGCTTGTGAGACAGAGACGAGACAGCTTGTGAGACAGAGACGAGACGCTCGTGAGACAGAGACGAGACACTCGTGAGACAGAGACGAGACGACTTGTGAGACAGAGACGAGACGATTGTGAGACAGAGACGAGACACTCGTGAGACAGAGACAGAGACGAGACGCTCGTGAGACAGAGACGAGACGCTCGTGAGACAGAGACGAGACGCTCGTGAGACAGAGACAGAGACGAGACAGAGACGAGACACTCGTGAGACAGAGACAGAGACGAGACGCTCGTGAGACAGAGACGAGACGCTCGTGAGACAGAGACAGAGACGAGACGCTCGTGAGGGGGCGTTTACTTCTGAGTCTACAATCCTTCACACCTATTCAAACACAGCGCTCTGATGAGAGGGTCAAGAACAGCACAGAAAATAGCCTATTACTTCTAAATTATGATGTTTTTTTATATAAAAATCTTGATAACATCAGAGAGCAGTACAAAATAAAAACCAGAGGCAGTTTATGACCCCTTTAATGGAGGTTTGTTTCTCTCTTACCTTCTCTTTCTGGTGTTCGTTGAGAATCACAGAGAACAGGACCAGCACCGGATGACACAGAAACCACAGAAAACAGCCCTGAAACCACACACAGTGTTGATGGGAAGCAGACGGGAACAAACTGGTTTAGAGCCGCACTTCAGTCCGGTTTATAAACACTGTGTCCGTCTACAAGCACAGGCTTCAGCTGGACACTCATTTGTCCTCCTGATCATCACTGTTTTATACTCTACCCAGTGTTATATCACTAATAAATAAACAGATTAAAACATAGGCCAAGTTTAAGCTAATATAAGTCACATTTTAGACAGAATATTGACTGTTTTTGCTCCAAAATAGTTGAGAGTCCAATCAACACACAATGATTCAACAAATGATTCAGTGACTCGTTCATAAAGACTTGGTTCAGTTCTGAATGAATCATACGTTTGAACAAATAATAAGACAGTGACTTGATGCCATCTATAGGTGGTTTTTGGTACAAATTTAGTTATAATTGAATTTTTTTCCCCCCCAAACATTTCATACTTCTATATTCTATATATAATGCATTTAAAACATTAATCTTATTATTAATGCAGTCTGTGTAAATACGCCTAAATGCCACTTCAGATGCTGCTTCTGCAATGATGGATTCTGTCTGATTTGATTTGATTGGTAACAGCCCTATAATGTCTAATTGCACTTAGATAATTACATACTTATAAATATTATTCTAATTGCACTTATATAACTGAAAAATGTAAAAATATAAATGAAAGAGACTCGTTTAAAAAAATGTTGCGTAAAAAATGCCCCTGGAAATCAATTTAAATATCAGCCCTTAATGGAAAAGTTATGTTAACTAAAGTCATAGTTTACCCAAAAATTAATATTCTGTTATCATTTACTCACTCTCGTGCTACTCCAAACCTGTTTGTTTCTTCTGTTGAACACAGAATAATATATATTGAAGAATGTGTGTAACCAGAGAGTTGACGGTAGCCTTTGACTTCCATAGTGTTTTTTCCATACAATGGAAGTCAATGGCTACCGTCAACTCTCTGGTTATCCACATTCTTTAAAAGAACTTCTTCTGTGTTCAAAAGAATAAAGAAACTCAAAAGAGGTTTGGATCAACATAAGAGTGCGTAAATGATGATATGATTTTAATTGTTCACTGTATTCTGCAGAATGTGCTTCTCTTTGTTGTGTCGTGTACCTTGCCGAAGCTCAGGTAGAAGTCTCGTTTGAGCGCGCTCCGCTCGGCGGAGATGATCTGATACAGCACCGAGGCCAGGAACAGAGCGAGGGTTATGCGCAGCGCCATCAGCAGCCAGCCGGCCACACTGCGCTGGACGTGAAAACTGTGGTGCTCTGATTCCTCCAGCTGCTCCCAGATCAGCAGCGCCCCCTACAGACACAGCATCAGCATCCACTGAGCATCTGCACACACCTCACCATGTTATATGTATCTTTCATGTTTGTTGTGTGTGTTTGTGTGTCTGACCTGAGCGATGACGGTGGCTAGAGCGAGCGCGGTGGAGGCTGGAGACGAGTCCCACTGCAGCGGTTTACTCTGAGACTTTCTGCTGCGGCTCAGAGACCAGCCCACACACAGACTCAGCAGCAGGTAGAGCATCTGCACCTGTGCCACCATGTCACACACTGACACACACACACACACACACACACACACACACACACAGAGACACAGACACACACACACACACACAGAGAGAGACACAGAGACACACACACACACACACACACACACACACACAGAGACACACACACACACACACACACACAGAGAGACACAGATACACACACACACACAGAGACACACACACACACACACACACACACACACAGAGAGAGACACAGAGACACACACACACACACACACACACACAGAGACACAGATACACACGCACACACACACAGAGAGACACAGATACACACACACACACACACACAGAGATACACACACACACACACACACACAGAGAGAGACACAGACACACACACACACACACACACACACAGAGAGAGACACAGAGACACACACACGCACACACACACACACACACAGAGAGACACAGAGACACACACACACACAGAGAGAGAGACACACACACACACACACACACACACACACAGAGACACAGATACACACACACACACACACACACACTTTTTAACCAAAGCATCTTACAGTGAATTCAAGTTACACATTTGATCAGTTCATGGGTCAAAGATGAAACATCTGCATCAAATCTAATTTACAAAAGTGATTTTATATACACAAGAAAGCATGTTATATGCAAGTCAAGTGTCTACTTTAACATTTCTAATAACTAAATTTAAAGTTAAATTAAAATGTCAAAATATGGGTGAAATAATGTTCCATTGTCATTCAGCATAACAGATATATTTATGTAAAACTGAAACATTATACACTACCAGTTAGACGTTTTTGAACAGTAAGACTTTTAATGTTTTCAGGAATAACTTATATTTAAAAAATATAATTTTACTGTTTTTGCTGTACTTTGGATCAAATAAATGCAGGCTTGGTGAGCAGAAGAGACTTTTTTTTAAAAAAACATTAAAAATCTTACTGTTCAAAAAGTTTTGAAGGGTAGCGTACTTACGCTGACCTGTGATGATTAATATATATAAAATAATAAGTTATCAGAACATTTTTGTATATTTTAAATGATTAAAAATATCTTGCTGACAAATGAGTAAAACCTAGTGGTTTGAAGGATCGAGGCAAAGATTGGTAAAAATTTTAAATGATAGTTTTTTAGGGCAGCACTGTCATCCTTAAACAGTGTCTTTTAATGACATCTAATGATAATATTGACAATATTTTTTGTCATATGAATTATTATTACACTGAATGACATTTTAATGGGTGTTTTCTGTAAATCATGGTAAAACTTGATGATTGCTGGACACAAGGACATTCTAATGTACAGAAAAAAATGAAAGCTATTTTTTTAAATCACACTTTTATTGTTTTGGTTCTATGGTTCTGTGAGATCATGAGACTAACGCTGTGACAGACTCACATTCAGCGAGGCTCCCGGTCAGCGGCGTCCCCACACCGTCTCGAGCGTACCTGCGGGTCCAATCACAGACAGCATCATCATCATCATTATCATCTTCATCATCATCATCATCATCCATCATCATCATTCATCTTCATCATCATCATCATCTTCATCATCATCATCACACACATCATCATCATCATCGTCATCATCATCATCATCATCATCATTCATCATCATCATCATCATCATCATCATCATCATCATCATCACACACATCATCATCATCTTCATCATCACACACATCATCATCATCATCATCTTCATCATCAATCATCACACACATCATCATCATCATACACAGCATCATCATCACACACAGCATCATCATCATCATCATCATCATCATCATCATCATCAACATCATCATCATCTTCATCATCATCATCATCTCATCATCATCATCACACATCATCATCACATCACATCATCATCATCATCATCTCATCATCACAACATCATCATCACACTCATCATCATATCATCTCATCATCATCATCATCATCACACACATCATCATCATTCATCTCATCATCATCATCATCTTCATCATCATCATCACACAATCATCATCACACACATCTTCATCATCATCACATCATCATCATTATCATCATCATCATCATCACACACATCATCATCACATCATCATTATATCATCATCATCTTCATCATCATCATCATTATCTTCATCATCATATCATCATTATCATCATCATCATCATATCATTTCATTATCATCATCATCCATCATCATCATCATCATCATCCATCATCATCATCCATCATCATCATCATCTTCATCATCATTATCATCTCATCATCATCACACATCATCATCTCATCATCATCATCATCATATGCTACATGAGTTCAGCAGGAAGCATTGTAGAAGCATTTTTATTGATCAAGATGTGACATTAATATCAATGTGACATATAGCCATTTATGTATCAAGTTATCTACTATTATAATCATATATTTGCTGTGTGTATAGAAGCCTGCATGAGAATGAAATGTGACAAAATATGACAAAAATACAGTATATGCTGAAGCTGCACACCCTATTTGGACATTAAACAACAATATATGATGAGGACTCCTGTCTACTGCCTATAACAGACGGGAGGCACAGCCAAAAACATAAACAATAACGACTATGTATGATATGTATTGAACGCCCTGAGAAGCCTCTCGGCTATCTGTGTCCCTGGAGCACAAAAGCAGTCATAAGTAACACAGGTAATATTTGTAGCAATAGACAACAATATCATTGTATGGGCTCATAAATTATACATTTTTCATATTTATGACAAAAATCATTAGGATATTAAGCATCATGTTCCATGAAGATATTTAGTAAATTTCCTATAGTAAATATATCAAAACTTAATTTTGATTAGTAATATGCATTGCTAAGAACTTCATTTGAACAACTTTAAAGGTGATTTTCTCAATATTTAGATTTTTTTGCACCCTCAGATTCCAGATTTTCAAATATTGCCTCCATGACATAACAAACCATACATCAATGGAAAGATATTTATTCAGTTTTCAGATTTAAAAAATGACCTTATGACTGGTTTTGTGCTCGAGGGTCACCTATTATCTCTAGATAATAGAAGTCTATCTTCTGGCATCAAAACCTCAGAGACTTAAGAGAGTGATTTCTCACAGAAGCGGCAGAAGCCATCATAAAGGAGCAAGATTGCTTGACAAGCAACTCAAACAGAGGCCACTAAAGGTAAGCAGTTTTGCTTATATAATTAGTTTGTGTTGTTCGCCAGAGTCTGCCCGTGGTGGTAAGGATACTCAAAAATGCTAAAAAAGGGGTTTTGAGTCCAGAAGAAATAAATGCATGCAATGATCTGTGTTTACTGTTATAAGTGGACCTTGAGGATAGCAATAAACATTAAGCAGATAGAGCAGGGTTCCTCAAATCTTACCCTGGAGGTCCAATCTGCTGCAGAGTTTAGCTCCAACCCTGATCAAACTCACCTACCTGTGATTTTCTAATGATCTTGAAGACTCTGATTAGCATGCTCAGGTGTGTTTGATTAGGGTTAGAGCTAAACTCTGCAGGAATGGTCCAGATTTGAGGATCCCTGAGATAGAGTATAGGTAAGCGTGCACGTCTCTGACCGGGCCATGTGTATGTAGTTGAGCAGCACTGATGTTCCCTGCAGCAGAAGCGCGGTGGATAACACCTTCAGAACCGTGTGCATCGGGCCGGCTTTGCTCAGCGCCCGCCACAGCGGCTGGATGTAGATACACGACGCCACGAAATACGCCAGAATCAGCATGAAGTAGAAGCTGTGGAGCCCTGCGAGGAATATATTCATTCAAGTCAAGTCACCTGTATTTATACAGCGCTTTTAACAGTACAGATTGTGTCAAAGCAGCTTTACAGTGTTAAATATGACCCTGGAGCACAAAACCAGTCATAAGGGTCCATTTTTTTAAAATTGAGATTTATGCATCATCTGAAAGCTGAATAAATAGCTTTCCATTGATGTATGGTTTGTTATGATAGGACAATATTTGAAAATCTGGAATCTGAGTCAAGTCAAGTCACCTTTATTTATATAGCGCTTTTAACAATACAGATTGTGTCAAAGCACTTAACAGTATCAAGTTGGAGGATAGAGTGTCAGTAATGTATAACAATAAGACCAAACACTCAATTTTTCAGCCAAAGGCACCTCATTATTGAATTCAAAGATGTCATTGTGCAAAAAAATCTAAATATTGAGAAAATCATCTTTAAAGTTGTTCAAATGAAGTTCTTAGCAATGCATATTACTAATCAGAAATGAAGTTTTGATATATTTACGGTAATAAATGTACAAAATATCTTCATGGAACATGATCTTAATATCCTAATGATTTTTGACATAAAATGAAAATCAATAATTTTGACCCATACAATGTATTGTTGTCTATTGCTACAAATATACCTGTGTTACTGATGACTGGTTTAGTGCTGCAGGGACACAGACGGCGTGTGTTTGTGAGTCTGACCGGTCTCCTCGGCGCTGAAGTGATCCAGTGGGTTCCCCGCGGTGTCTGGGTTCATCAGGGTGATCTGGAAGCGCAGGTCTTCTAGCGCGGCGTCCGTCTCTCCGTCCTGACAGGTGTAGCGGTCCACATACATCACGTGCCACACCTGCGGAGCGGACTGATGCGGTATGGTCTGGTTCTGCTCCTCTTTAAGCAGGTTAACTGTAAATGTCAAAGGTATATGGATGTTAATGGTATTATTACAATTAACATTAAAAACCAATTTGTTTTTGGTTCATTTGCTTCAAAAATATCTATAAATTTATCCTTTTAGACTATTTTGTCATTAAGGGGAGACACTGACGTGTCATGTTTGAAACCTGTCATGTTTGAGATTTTGAGCTTTTTGTGTTTTTTCAGACTAGTATAAAGAAAACATCTTAAAGACACTGTTAAGTGTTTATTTCATAGCACTTTATCTATTTGTGTCAATAGATTTCAATTACAATACATGTTTTTAAAGGCTGTTTTCTCAAACTGAGTTTTTTCTCCCACACCGAGCCATAAATCTCCACTTCAGTAGCACTTACACACACCAGACCTTACATTTTTATTACATTTTATCTGTATCCTGAAGGTTTTTACACAGGGATTTGTTCATATATAATTTGCTTGATTATATACAACATTTTATTCCCCCCAAAAATTGGAAAATATATTGTTTTCTGTCTGTTCTAAGTATTTTCTGAATTATGGAGTGACAAAAATGAAATTCCCTCTGTAAAAATATTTGACTCTAATATGTAAAAAAAAAATAATCTGAAACTGACTTCATCCAGTTTAGATTTTTGTACTAGAAATGTATGTAAATTAGCACGTTTCATTAAATAATGCCTAATTTGCATATTAAAAATATGCATTACAAACAATTTTTCTTTAACAAAAGCAAAACTAACAAGAGAAAAAAAAACATGCAACTCAGAAATAATTTAGTTGTCATAATTATTAATATAAAATAAAATCCAAAAATCTAATGTACATCCTTACAATTAATTTGCAATATTGTGATTTTCTCAATATTTATATTTTTTTGCACCCTCAGATTCCAGATTTACAAATATTGTCCTATCATAACAAACCATACATCAATGGAAAGCTATTTATTCAGCTTTCAGATGATGCATAAATCTCAATTTTGAAAAATTGACACTTATGACTGGTTTTGTGCTCCAGGGTCACCTATATGGAATAACCGTAACCGTTTTATAAAAGCAATAAGCCCCATGAAGCCGTGCTTTACAGTGAATTTATAACAGCTAAATGTGTTTTAGGCACAACTGTTATAAATTCACTGTAAACCACGGCTTCACGGGGCGTATTGCTTTTATAAAACGCTTATTCCAAGGTTTCACAAAATAAGCAAATAAAATGTAATGAACATCATTCTTCCTCCAAACAATGTAGCTCCTCAGAAACAGCTGCGGTTGCAACAAAGTGGTTGCCGAGCAACACACAGACGTAAACAAAGGTGTGTGTTACATTGTAGATTAATTTATAACAGCTTCGAACGCAGCTCAGCCAATCAGAAGCAAGGACCGGAACTGTCTGTTTTATATTCTTCATTTTACAACAAGCATCCGATTCCTCTTAAAGCATCCGACTCTGGAATCAGAATTGAGTTCTATTCCCAACTCTACAGACGTGTCTGTGCATGCCCAGGCTGGGGTCAAAGGTCACACCTAGACATGTGGCACTGAAGAGAAGCTGTTAAAGCGGTGTGAGACGTGAAGGAGTCTTACTGGAGACGTGAGCCGCTGTGAGTCTCTCCAGACAGCTCAGATCATCAAAGCCCTCCGAGCCCTGAAACAGCAGCAGTCTGGCCTCCTTCTGCACGGCCAGCAACACATTGTGCACACGATACGCCACCACACCATTCTCACCTATCAAATATCAGAATGCATATGTACAGTAAGACAAATCACCCATATGATCAAGTCATAACATCAGCAGTATTCCTGCATGCATGCACATGGAAGCAAACGCAAATGCATGAATGCAGTTTAATATCACTCACCATGATACAGAAATCTTGTTATGTACTGTCCATTATTTTCTCTGGCTGTGTCGCTCCTGAAAACCCCAGAAACTGTTTTCCCTTCTGCAGGACATGATGTGAAGATAAGTACAGTGGGAATGATAAAGCACACAAACATAGTTCATTTCAGCAGAAGCTCTTATGCTCTTCATTCACTGTAATCAATCAGGTCTTTTCCGCACTACTGTATGATCGACGTCTGCTACATCCAATCGGAAGACGGTTTTCAGTCTAGCGACCAATGAGAGCGCGGCGGAGGCGGGGCTAGAGTCGGCTCATACGTGTCAGCGCAGCCGCAAAGCTCTAATATCTGTCGTGGGGAGTGTTTACAAAGCATCATGTAAGTACTTCTTAGAGTCAAATAAATAATGTACAGTGTGGATTAAACACGGAGTTCCAGATGAAGATGAGCTGCACTGTGCTGGTCACCGGAGGAGCGGGATTCATGTGAGATTTAATACATATGAACGCTTTAAATGACTTGAATCTGTCTCTGCTTTAGACAACAGGGTGTCAAATCAACGGGGATTTATTGTGAAACACATTTGATCAAATCTGAGATGTATCAATAGATGTAGTGTTCAGGCTTCGTCTCAATACACACACTTGCGTCACAAATAGTGTTCACTAACTATACTGTATAATAGCAGTTAACTAATATTCAGGACAAGCTGCTTAAGCAAGATGTGAATTTACATTAACTTCAGCCTGAGCCTCGTTCATTTCACTTCCCAAAATATAACTTTTTAATATTATAAACAAACAGGGGCGGACTTAGTGAATTAGGGGCCCCAGGCAAATATAGGAATGGGGCCCTATACATTTGCACACATTTACCTAGATCAACCTTGAGGTTCCTTTTCTGTCATGATGCTAGCTGCTGCACAATGGTGCCCTAGTTCAGTCCAATGTTTCTATGTTTTGCATGTTATAATGGGATTCTTTCATTTGCATTTATTCATTTAGCAGACACTTTTATTCTTTCATGTTGTAGACCACGAAATAGCAATTGATTTACCATTGAGATACAAGTTTTAACAAAAAACTAAATAAATTATAAAATGATAAACCTCACAATTGAACCTTTAAACTGTTTTTTTATTTTAAGAAAAGGGATGCGTCAGAAGTATAAATTATTATATTATTTAAAACGGATTTATGTGGGTGGATTTTCGAATTGGACTGAACAAAAACTGCAGACTGAATTATTGAAAATGCACATTCATTCTATAGTCTGTACTTTATCAGGTAAAATTTTAATTTTAATTTTGATCTGTTCTAAATGTACCTTAAATTAATACTTTTCAAGTTTTTAATACTTTAATCAACATGGGCATGGACAAATATGGATGCTTTATGCAATATATTTTTATTATTAGTGAAACCATAGTTAACATGGAGCATGAAGAGTAGACATGTTTCATAGGTCATAGATGTTTTTCAAAGAATGTGTTCATGTCTATTAGACACATGAAAAAAAAGAACATAGAAATACCAGGTTCCTAATACTTCTCTTTCTTTGCTCTGAGCAAATTAATGACACAAACCTGTTTACATTTTCGCAGGACAGGGCAGCTCTTCTTCTGAACATGCAAAATGTAAATTTATTTTTTATTATTACATTTGTTTCCCTCTCTGTGCCCACATACTGTATTTTGATGCAGCTAAATTCTCAATTGAACTGTTTTCATTGGTATATTTTACTGTTTCTGTTGTCAGACAACAGAATGAATATGAAATAGTGACTGAAACGCGACCCATTAAGACATAACCAGCTCTCCCTTCCAAGATGTTAATCTGCACAAAAATCCTGATTTATAATCGTGCCGTCGTCTGATCAAATCAAATAGGCTACACATAAGATAAAGACAATAGCTGTGCTGTGATGTCGGCTATACTTGCATGTAAAATTAGAGAAGCAACATATCTGTTTTAACTGAAAGCGCAGCTCCTTTCAGCTGCTCGCTGTACAGAGCAGACGCAGAGAGAGAGAGAGAGAGAGAGAGAGAAAGAGAGAGAGAGAGAGAGAGAGAGAGAGAGAGGTGTGCACGCGCTGGAAAAGAGAGACCTCCCGCTCGCGCGGCAGTCAGCGTCAGGTGCATAATATTTGAATTTGCTACAAGCAGGATACACAAGAAGCACGTTCAACTCCGACATGCAGACGGTTGTCGTGGTAATAAACACCGTAAACAGCAACCGTTCGCGTGTCCGCACTTAATGCGCGTCTCCTATATGAAAAGCATTTTAGGGGGCCCTTGGCTTTTGGGGGCCCAAGGCAGTCGCCTACCTTTGCCTAATGGGTAAGTCCGCCCCTGTAAACAAACAAGCAAGCCCAGCCCAGGTGAGAAAACGTTACACAAAAGTAACGTAACGCATTACTTTCCATAAAAAGTAACTAAGTTGTTACTTATTAGGGAGTAAAGGCTGGTCCACATGAACACAATATTGTAATGCATTACTTTTAAAAGTAACTTTTCTCCAAAACTGGTCATTTCTAAAGAAGTCTCTTCTGCTCATCAAGCCTGCATTTATTTGATCTAAAATACAGGAAAAATTGTGAAATATTTTTATTATTTAAAATAGCTGATTTCTATGTGAATATGTGTTAAACTGTAATTTATTTCTGTGATCAAAACTGTATTTTCAGCATCATTACTGCAGTCTTCAGTGTCACATGATCTTCAGAAATCATAATAATATGCTGCTCAAGAAACATTATTATTATTATTATTATTATCATCAATATTTAAAAAAGTTGAGTACATTTTTTCAGGATTCTTTGATGAATAGAAAGATCCAAGAATCAGCATTTATTTTAAATAAAAAGCTTTTTGTAACATTATATCATTCAAAAGCTTGGAGTCAGTATATTGTTTTTATAAAAATGACAAAGAAATTATAGAAATTAATACTTTTATTTAGCAAGGATGCTTTAAATTGATCAAAAGTGATGATAAAGGCATTTATAATGTTACAAAATATTTCTATTTCAGATAAATGCTGTTCTAATGAACTTTCAATTCATCAAATAAACCTGAAAAAAATCTGTTTTCAACATAATAATAATAATAATGTTTCTTGAGCAGTATATTATTATGATTTCTGAAGATCATGTGACACTGAAGACTGCAGTAATGATGCTGAAAATACAGCTTTGATCACAGAAATAAATGACAGTTTAACACATATTCACATAGAAAACAGTTATTTTAAATAATAAAAATATTTCACAATTTTACAGTTTTTCCTGTATTTTAGATCAAATAAATGCAGGCTTGGTGAACAAAAGAGTCTTCTTTAAAATCGCACTGTTCAAAAACGTTTGACTGCTAGTGTATGTAGAATTATTAAGTTATTAAGTGTCCAGATATGTATTTGTGCTGTATATAATGAGGTTATATTTGTGTTCTCAGCGGATCTCATTTGATCAGCGCTCTGGCCGTCAGGTTCCCACACTGGAGAATCATCAACGTTGATAACGTGAGTCTCTGAACAGCATTGAATCAGTGTTTTCTGATTCAGTGAAGCGTCACACGTCTCTGTTGCTGTGTTTCAGCTGCAGTACTGCTCCAGTCTGAAGAACCTGTGCTCTGTGGAGGCCAGCGGCTCCTACAGCTTCATCCCGGTACTGACAACTGACCAGAGGTGGACCGAGTACACAACTCCATTACTGGAGTCCAAGTACAGATACTGCTGCTGGTCAAATATTACTCCATTACAAGCGAAAGA
>CM041803.1:278614-321114 GCA_023376895.1 Aspiorhynchus laticeps
ACCATCAATTTTTCGAAATTGAGATTTATATATCATCTGAAAGCTGATTAAATAATCTTTCCATTGATGTATGGTTTGTTATGATAAATCAATATTTGGCTGAGATACAACTATTTGTAAATCTGGAATCTGAGGGTGCAAAAAAATCAAAATATTGAGAAAATCACCTTTAAAGTTGTTCAAATGAAGTTCTTAGCAATGCATATTACTAATCAAAAATTACGTTTTGATATATTTATGGTAGGAAATTTACTAAATATCTTCATGGAACATGATCTTTATTTAATATCCTAATGATTTTTGGCATAAAAGAAAAATGTATAATTTTGACCCATACAATGCATTTTTGGCTATTGCTACAAATATACCTGTGTTACTTATGACTGCTTTTGTGCTGCAGGGACACATATGTTGTTTAGTACTGTGGGCAACAATACTAAACAACACAATAATGCAGAATGTGTGTTTTGGATCCAAATGCAGCCCTTGGCTTGAAGTACGCATTCTTAAACCTTTTGGAAAGTCATCATATCTACACTTTTTCATATGACTTGCTTGAGCTCATGCTTGCAGATGTGAGTTTGTCTGAACGATAAGCCCCATTACTCTGCGTCCCATAGAAGATAATTAATGATCTGTCTCTATATAGCAGCAGAAGAAGAGAGAATTGCTCCGCTACACTAGCTCGGCTCAGTGAAGTGTGTAATGAGAAAAAGGACAGAGCCGAATGAAGCAGCCACAGGGACAAAGGACCGGACTGATTATTTGTCTGGCCAAATCCTTTTGTTTCAGACTCCGGGATGCACCGGGATGCACAAAAAGACAGACAGAATCATGACACCGCTGCTTTTTAAGAATAGCTTGAGATCACCTTGCGGAGTGAGATAGCATTGAATCATTGACAAAGACAGCAGTTCGACACACCTGACTGATCCTGGATCAGTGTCCCGGGGGACAGATTGAGGATTATGTGAGGAGAGACTCCTGGGAGAAGCACCATGACCTCTTATTGCCCTCTATGATTTTTCTGAAGGGTAATAAACTGCAGAGAGGACGTCAAAATGACGTACCATCACATTCACTATGCCAAAATACACATGACATTAGTTCCTGAGGATCACATGCTTTGTCTTTGAATTTTACCAGTGAAAACACTCAGTGAAAAAACAGAATGGGAATGATGGGAAACATGGCACCAGATAATAGTGGCTGTAGAGGTGAGGAAAATCAATCTGATGCTTTTTCACACTCAAGAACAGTGACTTAACAGATCCTGAGAAGCTTTACAACACACGGCTCCTTGCAAAGAATGTCGACAACATAATTATTCAGGGGTGCGTTTTACAAAACCATTGTTAGCTAACTATAGTTGTTAGTTTGATTAAGCTCTATAGGTAACGACGGAAATTGAGACCATAGTTGCTTTTAGGAAACACACCCAGATTAGTAAATCTAGCCTTAGATTTCTTTATAATGCTCAGAAAGCCAAAAAGGTTGCATGTGAATGAAGGCATATATTATATTTCATTATATTACAATTTTTAATGCAAAATATAAATTTGACCAGAATAAGTCATCACCATGTTGCTACAAAGTCGGCTGCTATTATAATTCTCATCGACACTCTTATTGTTACTATTGTTTCTCCCCATAATTTTATTTTTATATTTGTTATATATAAAGAGTTCAGATGCAAAAGCCTCTAAGTGCCATCTGAAATGTTCTTCTAAAATGAGCATTTTCGTCAGGCTTCTATATTTATGTTCAGTTATTTCACTCATTGCCATTAAAATGAAATTACCGAACCTACACTCTAAAAAATACTGGGTTGTTTCAACCCAACTTTGGGTCAAATATGGACTAACCCAGCTGTTGGGTTAAATTTTTACATTCAATTTTTGACCCAAAGTTGGGTTAGTCCATATTTGAGAGCTGGGTTAGTCCATACACATGATGAGAGCCTGAGAAAAATGCTCATTTTAGAAGAAAATTTCAGATGGCACTTAGAGGCTTTTGCATCTGAACTCATCATATATGTAGGCTATAAATATATATATCTAAAAAAAAAAAAAATCATTGGAATTTATCTCAAACGCGCTGAATGAAGCCCGTGTGCGTCTGTTCTTGTCCTGATTGTATTGTCGCAGCTGTGAATCGCCTGATAACGCCGCTCCGATTAACCCTTCCGCTCCCACCGGGACACCGAGGCCGAGCACAGCCTGCGGGATGAAGAACATCTCCGGGGAAAGACAATCACTGATATGAGAGATTAGATACGGGAATACAGGGCAACACGAACTCTATATATAGTATGTAGCCTACATAGTTATCTTAGAAGCATACAATTAATTAGAAATACATAACGACGTTCATATGGAAACCCTGATCAACCAAAATTAGAATCACATTCACGGAATTAAATGATATTTTACCTAGAGTAATAGTTTATTAATAAAACATTTAGATTCAGTAAAACTGTCCGTTTTCCGAATTTGTCAAAATGTTTCTTTTTCACAGCCAACGTTCTAAATAATTACACATTTACATAACCGTTAACATAAATCACCGGACAAAGTTTAATAATATTCTATAAAATCGTTTTGTAGAATTTATTTATTTCAACGGAAATATTATTTTGTAGAAAATATAATAAAGTTTTGATTATTCGTTTACATTTTAGCATGGCAGGACATGACTAATATAATATATAGTCCTATGTAATCAGACCAACATTTATTGCAAAATATATATATTGGTTTGTTTCTTTAACGCACGAGTATCATTGTCTTGATACTAATTTAGAATTAATTTATTTCAAGAATAAAAACGCGAAACGTTAATACAGCGCATATTTTAAAGAACCGAGGATTTTATGGTATTTCACAATATTGTATAATTAATAATTCGATCCAAAACGACTGTAATGTGCTCATAGGCCTACATGATTTTATAAAGCGTCTGCTTGTTTATAGGAATCCACACAGATCGATCAGAACTGCGCTTTCATAAAGTACACATGAATATGATGAATACATGCGAGAGTAGATGAAAAAAAAATTCCATTAGAGAAAAAATATTTTTTTTATCGCTTAATAGGCCTAACTTTTCAAAATCATCTTTCAAAAAGAGTCCGATGATGCAGATTAACAGCCCAATGCGTAATATTTCTGCACCGTGACAAATAATCCATGAGAAACATCCTTGCTATTTTTTTTTACAAATTGAAAGGCAAAATTTAAGATAACTTAATAGCTGTAAAGTCGACCAAAAGTAAAATCTAATTCAAATCAGCGCCGTATTTCTTCCCTTGTCGAATAGAAGCAGGTTTAAATCCGTTCAAAAGAGTATTCCAACACCAACTGGCACGGTTCCTCTTGTTGAAAATGAGTTCTAAACCTTCATCTGAAGCAATGAAAAACTGTAGATTTCAAAATGCACAAGAAGAATACTTCAAGAACACTTTTAGTGTCCATGTAAGACCTAGTACGATGCGTGGAGACGTTTATATATACGTAAAGTTATGCAACACTATGAGACCCCGGATGCCATTGGGTGCTGTGACCGAGCATATTGGGCATAATGAGAGTGGAGAGGAGGATGGGGTCCTGCAAGCACCTCCCCTAGAAATGCAGCAAATCTTTACCCAGTTTTTTTGTCGTGCGGAGTAGCGCGCGCACTGGGAACCGGAGACGCGCGAGACTCTTAGCATTGGCAGGCTGACGGTGACACGTGCCTCTCTCTCAACACCCCCGAGCTCCCGTGTACCGCATTGGCATCCAGCGACGGCCACCGAAACGCAGGAGTCGACGCTGTGCCACAGAGAACGGAAAAGCCGCGCAAAACCGCGAGCGTTCTCCTTTACGCACCGGACAGAAGCGCGCATCAGAGTCCGGCCGGAAAAAAAGAGAGAGGAGCGGGCGATCAGGATGCAGGTGCCAGGCATCATCTACATCTGAGAGTGACATGAACCACGGAATTAGCCAAAACACCAGGCAGAGCTGGAGATAACGAACACGCGTCACCACGATCTTCTCGCTCCGTCGATGCGCAGACAAAGAACTCCGGTCGCACTCTAAATTCGATATAGCTAGAAAAACATCTGAAGGGGAATTTTAACACCAGTCTCGTTTAGGAGAGCAATCATGGCCACGTTAATTAAAAGCAAGATCTCGAACAAGCTGTCTAACGCGGCCACCACAGTCACCAATAAGTCGCAGGCGAAGGTGAGTGGGATGTTCGCCAAACTGGGCTTCCAGGCCGCCACCGATGAAGAGGGTTTGGGCTTCGCCGCCTGCGATGATCTGGACTATGACCACAGGCAGGGGCTTCAAATGGACATCCTTAAAAACGAGGAGATGGGTGGAGGAGAGGGCGGCGGGGAACCGGGGGGCGAGGGGGCCGTCGAAGGGGACAGCCATTACCAGAGGGATGGAACGGGTCCGCCGCCCTCAGCGTCCAAAGACGGAGGATTATGCTCCGAAATCGACAAGCCAAGAATTACTACTTGGGAGGCAGGATGGAACGTGACCAATGCGATCCAGGTGAGGAGGCATTACGCGTCACGGCGATGCATATCAAAAAAATAACATTCTAAAGTTTTTAGCATTGATCAGTATGGAAATGTTACGTGAAAACTGTTTGCTATATACGTTTTTAAAAGAGGCAAAACGGCGTAGATTTTTCTTGTGCTGATGTCGTGTCACGGGGGGTCCGATTGATATTAAGGGACGTTCATCAACGAGTTGAGCTTTATAAAACAGCATTGAAGCAGTCCATTCATTATGCATTTGCATACAGGCATTTTGTGCGGTTTGCATGAGCAATTCCGTCTTTTTTCGACGTGCGTAAAACTGGAGAGCACAATGTGCCTTATACACGTTACGATTAAAAATATCCGTTCCGAAATGTATGCATTCTTTAAAAAAAAAATAACTTGCCAAAAAATGCATATTCAAACGATGAAAATTAATCGTGCGCAGTTCAAGCTCTTAGTATCGAAAGTGACGTCCGTGACGTGACCCCCTGCCTATTTGATTCATCCTGATGATGACGACACAATGAGGTGAGCGTGACTTTGCTCGCAGCGAATGGAAATGTCTGGACTGAATTTAGCTGCATTCCTAATGCTCCATCACAACACCTGCAGTGAATGTAGAAGCTGATGATGGCGCATAACGTGCCAAATCCGTAAAAGAACAAAAACGTGACACCAAGACCAAAATGCACTCTTAAAAATAAAGGTGCTTCACAGAATAACCTTTTTTTGTCTAAATGGTTCCATAACATCGGAAGAACCTTTGTGGTGAAAGAAGGTTCTTCACATTATAAAGAGATGGTTCTTTGTGGAACCAAAAATGGCTCTTTTATGGCATCGTTGTGAAGCAACCTTTTATTTTTAAGAGTGTGGGTATAACCGCACTGTGCATAGAAATACAATGGAATAGAACAGAATGCATGAGGCATTGCATAGTGAATTACAGTGTGAGCATAAAAAACAAGTGTTGTATAAAGCCATGCTCTGCTTATCTCCCCAGGGCATGTTTGTTCTCGGGTTACCCTACGCCATTCTCCACGGCGGATATCTCGGACTGTTCCTCATTATATTCGCTGCAGTCGTGTGCTGCTACACGGGGAAAATCCTCATCTCTTGCCTCTATGAAGAAAACGAAGACGGCCAGCTGGTACGAGTGAGAGACTCGTATGTGGATATTGCCAATGCATGCTGCGCGCCACGCTTCCCCACGCTGGGAGGCCACATCGTCAACGTAGCCCAAATCATCGAGCTGGTGATGACCTGTATATTATACGTGGTGGTGAGCGGAAACCTGATGTACAACAGCTTCCCAAACCTCCCCGTGTCCCAGAGGTCTTGGGCCATCATCGCCACCGCTGCTCTTCTGCCTTGCGCCTTCCTCAAGAACCTCAAAGCCGTGTCTAAGTTCAGCTTGCTCTGCACCATCGCGCACTTCATCATCAACATCCTAGTGATCGCATACTGTCTGTCCAGGGCGCGAGACTGGGCCTGGGACAAGGTGAAGTTCTACATCGACGTCAAGAAGTTCCCCATCTCCATCGGCATCATCGTCTTCAGCTACACCTCGCAGATCTTCCTGCCTTCGCTGGAGGGGAACATGTATAAGCCCAGCGAGTTCCACTGCATGATGAACTGGACTCACATCGCTGCCTGCATCCTCAAAGGCTTGTTTGCCTTGGTGGCTTATTTGACGTGGGCCGACGAAACCAAGGAGGTGATCACCGACAACCTGCCGTCCGGCATCAGAGCCGTCGTTAACCTCTTCTTAGTGTCCAAGGCGCTGCTTTCATACCCGCTGCCGTTCTTCGCCGCCGTGGATGTCCTGGAAAAGTCTTTCTTCCAAGAAGGAGGGCGTGCGTTTTTTCCGGATTGCTACGGGGGCGACGGGCGTCTCAAATCATGGGGTCTTTCGCTCCGCTGCGCACTAGTTGTGTTCACTATGCTTATGGCTATATACGTGCCGCACTTTGCGCTCCTCATGGGTCTGACGGGAAGCTTGACGGGCGCAGGTTTGTGCTTTCTCCTCCCCAGCTTATTTCATCTCAAGTTGTTGTGGAGAAAGCTCTTGTGGCATCAGGTCTTCTTCGACGTCGCCATATTCGTGATCGGGGGTATATGCAGTATTTCTGGATTCATCCATTCCGTCGAGGGCCTCATCGAGGCGTACAAATACAACCTGTCCGATTAGTCTGGAAAACAATGAGCGGTGGTAGTTTGGTGATAAGTGTTACACATCCCACATATTGATAACCAAACCGATACGTTTCCCCCAGAAAAAATAAATAAATAAATAGCTTTTAACCCAAGCCACTCTTAAAAATAAAGCTTCCAAAAGGGTGTTTTTGCAGAAGAACCATTTGTGTCCCTGGAGCACAAAAGCAGTCATAAGTAACACAGGTATATTTGTAGCAATAGACAACAATACATTGTATGGGTCAAAATTATACTTTTTTTTTACGTCAAAAATCATTAGGATATTAAGATCATGTTCCATGAATATATTTAGTAAATTTCCTACCGTAAATATATCAAAACTTAATTTTTGATTAGTAATATGCATTGCTAAGAACTTCATTTGAACAACTTTAAAGGTGATTTTCTCAATATTTTGATTTTTTTGCACCCTCAGATTCCAGATTTACAAATAGTTGTATCTCAGCCAAATATTGATTTATCATAACAAACCATACATCAATGGAAAGATGATTTATTCAGCTTTCAGATTGGTTTTGTGGTCCAGGGTCACATTTTTGGTTCCCCAAAGAAGCTTTCAGTGAACAGTTCCTAAAAGAACCATTTTGAAGATCATTTTAAAACTGCATTTGAAAGGTTTCATGGATGTTCACGGTTCTTCACAGAACCATTGATGACAATAAAGAACCTTTATTTTTAAGAGTGCAGGTTGATTCAAATCTGACCTTAACACACAATAAATCAGCGATTCTTTAAGCATCCACATGAGAAAAGCCTTGGACAGCAGTATAGATACCAGAGCAAACGTACCTATATTTTTGTTGTTAAGCGAGAAAATGGGATTTTATTTCAGCTTTGATTTGGGAATCATTTCATTTGAGTGCAAGACATTCAGCTGAGCAAAGCAATGCTGTGAGAGGGCAAATCTCCTAAGAACAAAAAAACAACCAATTAACGCCTTGGCAATAAACACAATAGAGTATGTTTAAAATAAATTGATGGATTTTCCTTAATTCGATCTGAGGACACGTATAGCATAAGTCTTAATTATTATCGTTTGCATTTACTGAACCAAATCGGAGAGGGCAATATAGAAAATAATAATAATAAAGGCAGCATACTGGACGGTGAATAGAAGTACTTTAACTATGCATTTTGATCGTATGATGTCCATGCAGTATTAGAGATATTCAGAAGAAACGAGGGTTTTATGAGCATTGCGCTGCGTTTCAATTGCTCTCTGACAGAAATCATATACAAAGAGACTCGTATTTTTACAAGACATCGAATAACGAACAACAAAGAGTCGCTGAAGATGAAGATAATGAAGAGGAAAACGAAAATCACGGAAGAAATTATGGAAGATATTAAAACATCCCACCAAGTCAAATCGCTAAATTTCGATTTCGAGCATTGTGTTGTTTATCGGATATCAAATGTCGTAATTTAAAACTATTAATAATGTTAATGTCCCCCTCGGTGAGATTTATTATAGAGTCGTTGGATCGAAATCAAGAGACTTGCATAAGACATTTTTTTCATTTTGTGCAATCCAATGGGTGCTGTGGAAATGTTATAAAACCGTATGTGTTGTGTTATTGTGGTTTAAAAGATGGAATGTATATCACACAATCGTTATCATATATCGTGAAAATGAATATATTGAAGAATAAAGAAACGCGTGAAATTATAGGCTATTGTACAACTGTTTTTTTGGTTTTGTGTGATATGGAAAAAAAACAATTTTCCCTTCAAAACAGAATAAATCTACAAAATAAATCAGTTGAGTCCCTTCTCAGAGATTTATTCCAAACGCGCATCTACATCTTATGGGTTCACATATTATATTAGGCTGCATAGCAAATGCATTTAAGATTTTTTGATAATTTCGGAAGAGAAAAATAAAGCTTTATTTGATGCATCACAGTTGACTGCGCATTCACAATTTTAATGACCGCTGCTAATAAATGCATTAGGCTACATATCGTCCAATGGATTCATATGCATTATTTCAGTCATGTGCGTTTAAATAAATTGCAATGCACATGATAAATGCAATGCACATAGATAAATGCAATGCACATGATAAATGCAATGCACATAGATAAATGCAATGCACATAGATAAATGCAATGCACATAGATAAATGCAATGCACATGATAAATGCAATGCACATAGATAAATGCAACTTGTCATTCTGCTTCATACACGGCGCAACAGAATGAAGTGAAGTCGTGCAGAAAATGCGTGACAGATTTTTGCTCTCGGCTCTGATTCCGCAGGTAACACATGCGAGCTCACAGGCAGACATCTGGACGGGCTGTTTCGCAGTTACTGAGGCTGTATGAACAAAATAAATACATAAAATACAAAGAAGCGCATTCGCATATGGTTGCGCGCGCTTGATAAACATCAAAACGTGCTACAGTCTACAGCCTACATAAGACATTTCAAAAGATTATTCACTAAAAAAAAATAGATTAGGCGCAAAATAATTATATATGACACTATTGCATCGTCATAGCCTAAGAAGGAGGTCAAAGACTGTTTCTGCATTAACGCAAGTGGAGCGGCAAGTCGGTCGTGTTGGATTGTGGGAAATCGAGTTCAACCAGCGGAGCCATTTTCTCATTACTGGCCCACGCTTGAGAAACTGAGTCTGTAGCGCCATCTGGTGGCTTCATGAAACACTGACAAAACGAGACGAGACTGCTGTACAGTGTTACCAACTTAACACTTTTGTGGCTAAATTTAACATCTAGTTCTTCCAAAAGCACCTAGCAACAAATTAGCTATTTTTAAAATTTATTTGGCAACTTTTAGCCTAATAAGTGACTCAAATAATAAGGAACATTTATCATTTAAATCACACACAGAGAACCAAAGATGCCCTGCAGTACACACCACGTGACTTAAGTTAGCTGCTATTTACAATAGTTTAATTTAATAATAGAGTAATTGTTTATTTATGACACTTTGTTAGTAGCTTGTACTTGTGATTGTTGATCAGTTAGTACACTAAGAAAAATGGAAAAGATAGTAATTTTCTAGGACATTATAAATTATCTGTTGTAACTCGAAAACACAAAATATAATGCGTAATTTAAAAAAAAAAAGCAGATTAAAAACCTGTGGAAAATTCCTTCACATTAACAGTAGATAGTGACCTATTTTAGACTTTTCTTAGCGCGCGTGTGCTATACTAACCAACTACTAATACACTGCTTAAAACTACAATTGTTCAGAATGTGTAGTTTTACTAGCTAAAAGATAAAATAATTGTAAACCTAAATTTTCAAAAATGTAATGCATTTAAAAATAGCTGTCTACATTTGAATATATCATGTATTTATATTATTTCACGAACAAATCTAAATAAACAGTTTTTTCCGAGATTTGATGCACTACAATTTTGCGTCGCGATTACGTAATGACGTAACATCGCGAAGTGACCCCAGCACGTCCTTTAGCAACAAAACAACGTTCCTTTATCAACTTCTCCTGAAAATAAGCGGTCAACACTGGCATAAACTCAACATTTGACAGGATTAGTAAAGTACATCACAACAACAGCTGATACAGTTGAGTGTTTACACACAGAAAATGTCTTGAACTTTAGTTCACAGAGACGAACGCTTTTTGAAGCACCTAAACATTGACTTTACATTAAGATTTATACTTTTACGTAAACGTACAAGAGCGCTTTTTGCACATGGACTGCAGTGATAATGTATAACAGTGTCTAAAATCGCCAGAGATTATAATATTTTGTTAAAAACCGTTTGCAAACGACATAACCGTATTTACTCACCTTCATCGTCGCTCCAAATATCGTATGAGTTCTCAATAACACGAGAAATGATTAGCGGAGTGAATGCGGTTTACACTGAACAAAAACAGAAATAAAACTTTTATTTTTAAAGTATAAAATAAAACAAATTCAGTTATTAAACCGAGAATCCGCGATCAAATCTCAAGCCCGCATTTTCAAATTTACGAGCGTCAACCGTCACTTCGTGAGGCGCGAAATTTGAATATGCGAACGCGCCAAAGTGATTCGATCAAAATAAACAGCTTCTTTTTAATTTGTTCTTAACTAGTGGTTATGTTTTAAACCAGTTCATGTGTCAGATATAGATAGGACAGAACATACTGATAACCCATTGTTTCATCTTAAAGGAATTTATTCCCCACACATACACAGTGAAATACATTAAAAGTTCTATTGAGGTTCTTAAGTCATATTAAAACAGCATTTATTGTTTCAATCAATGGTTAAAACTTTACAACGTGGTTTAATTACATATTTACAAATGCATGTAAATTGTAGCATAACACGTAAAAACAACATACAAAGCCCGAGAGAGGCAGAAGAGATCAGTAAGATGAATTGCTGAGTGTTTTGTTCAGCAAGTTCAGGTCTGAAGAACGGACCGGGGTCTAGTTGTTGTCTTCAGGTTTCTTGGAGGAGTTCTCCAGCACCCACGGGTGCACCATGACACCCTGGATAGGGAGACGGTGCATGGGGTTGTGTTTGAGCAAGCGGTTTATCAGGTCTCTGCTGCCCTCGCTCACATGAGCAGGGTATGTGAACTCAACCTGGAGAGAACCAGAGATGGTCAAAGATATATAATATACTAATAACACACGTTTACATCAGACAGACTGACGATCATCTACATAAAACGGGTTCAAAATAATCTCAGGACACTTGCAGGTATCTCGGTTCATATATTAATATAGAACAAATGCGAATTATGCGTTTAATCAACAAGAGCCTCAGTGATAAACTAGTAACACTTTAAGCTTCCATTTAACCCCTTAACTTCATCCCCATTTTTGAAAATTCACGAGAAAGTGCAGTATCCAAACTTAAATTATTATAATTCATGAACGCTTTTGAATACAGACCTAAGGTTGGTCTCCTTTTAAAAAAGACAATTAGCAGATTATTACAAAAGTGAAACCATTTAATAAAATTAAAGTATTAAAAAGTTATACAACTTTAAATTTACTGTAAAGAAAATGTATTATATTATTTTTATTGTATTTTATATAAAATAAATATTTTTAAAAAAAAGTTAAAAATCCAAAATTGCTATAAAATTAAAGCCATATGTCTACATAAGTTGTGTTCCAAATTTGAAGTTGATATAAAAAAAATTGAGGTTCATATTATTTTGTTTCGGCGTTATACCACAAACAGCCACCGGGTGCCATTGAGTTATTTTTTTATGCATTTCTGTCACATATCTATCAATTTCTCTCTCAATATTACATCTATACAAAATAACCACCAAATATGGATTCTTGAGACTCAGACCTTTCCAACGATACGTTTTGTCAAGATTATAAAAAGTTTTGATTCTAAAAGACCGTAATACATTTTGTAATATGAACCGCCGCTAAGGGGGAGGAGCCTGATAAAACATTTTAAAGTACCGTTTCTATGGTAACGCAATGTTTGATTTCAAAATGGTTTTCACGGGATGAATTTTGAGATTTTAAGCTTTCGAATGGTATATAACTTATGATGATTGCTAAAACATGTGATGGGGAAAAAGGTAAGGATATAAAGACTTTTTGTGACGAAGCTCAGAACTCCTGTTATGATGTTGATTTATCAGACGCTTGGTGCACTCTTGTCATATATGAATCTATTACTGTTCCTACATAATTTGTAACAACAAAAAATGGTAATATATCTATTTAGGAGACCTAGACCTTTCCAATGATATATAGTTTATCATGATTACATTAGGATTTAAGTGTAATGTAGTGAAGTAAACTTAGGCGTCCCGTATACGGTGACAGTTAAGGGGTTAAAGCACATTAGTCATGATTTAATACTTTTACAGCATATACTAACCTAGTTTAATGTTAACTTCTACCTAGTAACATTGCTAGGTTTAATCATTTGTTTATAGTTTACATTAAGGTTACATTTATCACATTAGTCATCATGATTTAATACTTTTAGAGCATATACTAACCTAGTTTAATGTTAACTTCTACCTAGTAACATTTAAATTGTTAGTTTGTTTTATAATACATTCAACATTATATAGATCAATGAAGAACAGTGTATTTCTAAATTAATAACAGCCGTTAAACATTTTATTGTCAGTTCATGAGTTAATTAAATTAATTTTACAGTGAAGTGCTACTACAATGACTTCATATTAGCTAGTGTAAAAAAACACTACATCGTTATAGAAATTTGGTAGTCGTGTAGATCTATAACCTAACAATTCTAACCTGAAGAGCACCCGAACCCAATTAATTCTAACAGATTACCATTTTCAATGTCTTAAACAGAAATGAGCAGTATGTGTGCAACACAAGGAGAAAGATTCTTGCAAAGAGGATCTTTATCTTGTCATTGCTGATCACCTGTGTAAAGCTAGGAGTTTCTGAGCATTTCACTTACTCTAGAAATCTTGCGGTACGTCTCCTCGTGGCTCTTTGTTTCAAAAGGTGGACGGCCAACCAGAAACTCATAGCAGAGCACTCCGAGACTCCACAGATCCACCTTCTCATCGTGCGTTTTGCCCTCAATCATCTCTGGAGGAAGATAGTCCAGCGTACCACACAGCGTCGACCTCCTGACAGACAGCAACAGATGCATGATAAACACACTGAACACACACTCAAACAACCACACACACACACACACACACAAAAACAACCACCCACCCAACCAACCAACCAACCCACCCAACCACAAACAGACTCAACCGCAAACACCAACCACAAACACTCAACCACGCAAACACCAACCGCAAACACACACACACTCAACCACCCACCCAACCGCAAACACACACACTCAACCACCCACCCAACCGCAAACACACACACACTCAACCACCCAACCGCAAACACACACACACACACACACACACACACAACCACCCAACCAACCACCCACCCACACTCAACCACCCACCCAACCACAAACACACACACTCAACCACCCACCCAACCACAAACAAACACACACACACACACACTCAACCACCCAACCGCAAACACACACACACACACACAACCACCCAACCAACCACCCACCCACACTCAACCACCCACCCAACCACAAACACACACACTCAACCACCCACCCAACCACAAACAAACACACACACACAACCACCCAACCAACCACCCACCCACACTCAACCACCCACCCAACCACAAACACACACTCAACCACCCACCCAACCACAAACAACCACAAACACACACACACACACACCCACCCAACCGCAAACACACACACACTCAACCACCCACCCAACCGCAAACACACACACACACACTCAACCACCCACCCAACCGCAAACACACACACACTCAACCACCCACCCAACCGCAAACACACACAAACTCAACCACCCACCCAACCGCAAACACACACAAACTCAACCACCCACCCAACCGCAAACACACACAAACTCAACCACCCACCCAACCGCAAACACACACACACACACTCAACCACCCACCCAACCGCAAACACACACACACACACTCAACCACCCACCCAACCGCAAACACACACACACTCAACCACCCACCCAACCGCAAACACACACACACACACTCAACCACCCACCCAACCGCAAACACACACACACACACTCAACCACCCACCCAACCGCAAACACACACACACACACTCAACCACCCACCCAACCGCAAACACACACACACACACTCAACCACCCACCCAACCGCAAACACACACACACTCAACCACCCACCCAACCGCAAACACACACACACTCAACCACCCACCCAACCGCAAACACACACACACTCAACCACCCACCCAACCGCAAACACACACACACTCAACCACCCACCCAACCGCAAACACACACACACTCAACCACCCACCCAACCGCAATCACACACACACTCAACCACCCACCCAACCGCAATCACACACACACTCAACCACCCACCCAACCGCAAACACACACACACTCAACCACCCACCCAACCGCAAACACACACACACTCAACCACCCACCCAACCGCAAACACACACACTCAACCACCCACCCAACCGCAATCACACACACACTCAACCACCCACCCAACCGCAAACACACACACACACACTCAACCACCCACCCAACCGCAAACACACACACACACACTCAACCACCCACCCAACCGCAAACACACACACACACACTCAACCACCCACCCAACCGCAAACACACACACACTCAACCACCCACCCAACCGCAAACACACACACACTCAACCACCCACCCAACCGCAAACACACACACACTCAACCACCCACCCAACCGCAAACACACACACACTCAACCACCCACCCAACCGCAAACACACACACACTCAACCACCCACCCAACCGCAATCACACACACACTCAACCACCCACCCAACCGCAATCACACACACACTCAACCACCCACCCAACCGCAAACACACACACACTCAACCACCCACCCAACCGCAAACACACACACACTCAACCACCCACCCAACCGCAAACACACACACTCAACCACCCACCCAACCTCAAACACACACACACTCAACCACCCACCCAACCTCAAACACACACACACACACACACTCAACCACCCACCCAACCGCAAACACACACACTCAACCACCCACCCAACCGCAAACACACACACTCAACCACCACAAACTGAGAAAAACACCCTCCTCAGGAAATCAAAAAGACAATGAGCAGCACTTTAAGGTTGTGCTGATAGACGATAGTATCGTGATAAAGATATCGCCTGTGGCTGATGCCTTTGACAATAGCAAGACGATTAATATTATTATTAGGCTAGTAATACTTTCTAATTAATATTAGGGCTTATTTGTTGCATTAAATTTCTTTTTCCACGTTTTCACAGTGTTACACGTTATAACCAATCACACACCATTATGTTGAGCTTATGAATGTAATGGCCAATCAGAGGCGTTCAGATGAGTTTTCTTGTTCAGTGCACGCTGACTGAATTCTGACTCATCATAAACAACAAAGTACAGATGTACTTGCAATGAAAGTATAAGAGATTTAATCATCATACAATGATTATAACGGGAGTGTTTTTAAAGTGCATAAACTCAAGTTAGTTATGATGTTCTTTGGTAATGTAAATGCTCTTTGCTTGTTTTCTGTAGCTGCTCTTTGAATAACCAAGGAAATATAAGCCTTGGTAATTTACAATATTTCTATTAAACTATGTTAAATACAAATTCAGTCATATTAAGAACATTAGGCTGCTTTTAGCCTTAAAAAAAAAATAATAATAAGATAAAACAAAAAGTTAGCACGATAATGTGACCTGTGCTGGCAAAATGGGTCACAATGAGCAATTTTCAAAAATGAGTTATTTCACATTCTCCATTAAAAGATGAATCAGATGAAAAATGACTGATCTACAGCTGTTTGAAGTCAGCAAACTCAATTCTGAGAAAAACCAAGTTGAAGTTCTGAAGGGTCCAAAGCTGCATTGTTCCTCTACTTCCTTTCTTAATATTAATTACTGTATTAATAATCAATAGCCATTTTTTTTTTCTTTATTAAAAATAAGAACAGATGCAAAAAAAACACAAAAGAAAAATAGGCCTAGTACATACCCTTTTTCATTTTACATCTAAACAAAAGCATTCAAGTAAGAAAAACAAATGATCAAATGTAAAAATCACTTCAAGTGTGTTCATTAGAGATAAATTGATTATTAAAACTACAAAAGCAGTTCAATCAAGATCAGCAATCTTTTTTTATTGTTAGATTAACATCAAGACAGACAGCCTGTATAATAAGACCTACTGTACTGCACGGATCTAATATAATGTTACACATCAGATGTTTTCACCAACAATTCCCCAAACGTTCATTTAAGACATAATAGATTATGTTTGCGTGAATAGACTACCTAAATACTGTATTTCTGTGTATATGCGCCGTTATGCGATTCATATCAGTCAGCGGCAGCACAAGAAGTGAGCAGAGAAAAATAGTGCTCCTCAAAAAAAAAAAAAAAAAAGTATATATACAAATAAAGATAATTTTAGATGTTTAATTACTATTTGGAGCATTGGGATCACTAGACGAGGGCTTAATGAACTAATTTTAGTGAAAACCTGAATTTCGACATTTCACTTTTGTCGTCTGTCGCTCAAAATAAGCCCGTGCACATTCACACTCATTTTGCCAGCACTGGACATATCGTGTATGCAAGTGATCTCACACGCTCACGCTGACGATATGAAAATTAAGCATATCGCCCAACACTATGGCACTGTAACGGTTAATGAAACGAACAATAACGACATGCACAAAACCAAAGTTATGATTACACCTGCTTATGCAAGCAGAAGGCTGACCTGGAGGAGGGCGTGTGGACAGACCACCCAAAGTCTGCGATCTTCAGTTCTCCATTAGACCCCAGAAGCAGATTTTCAGGTTTAATGTCTCTATGAATCACGTTCTTGGAGTGACAGTAGCTCAGAGCGTCTGCGAGCTCCAATATATACTGCAAGCAGACCGTATACACATTATGAGACGTTATCAGTCTTCATACATTAATCATGAGCTATGAAAGCGGAGCAGACAGTGGTTTCTCACCGTGGCACTGCGCTGGTCATCAAAGGTCCCGCAGCGCTGGAGCTCTCCGTACAGCTCTCCTTTAGGAGCGAACTCAAGGATGAGATAAACACGTGCCGTGTCGTGGAAATAACCGTAGAGACGCAGGATATTGGGATGTCTGAAAGGAGACGAGACGGTAAGTTCACAACACATCTTAATTTCCAAATGCATGGGTTCCAGCGCAAAGGTGGGGATCTTTTCAATTTTAGCATTTCTGATTCTTAATTCACAGTTTTGATTTCAATAAAGTATAAGACACTGAATAAAATATTTATTCTATCATTTGTAAAACATTGTTGCAGCTGAATACCATGAACAAAAATCAGCAGCCTAAAAAACATTGGTATTTTTGTAAAAAAAATAAGTAAAAAGACATTCTCAACATTGAGCCGCACTGAAACAGCCAATCAGAGCAGAGTTCAACATTGAGCCGCACTGTGAAACAGCCAATCAGAGCAGAGCTCTACATTGAGCCGCACTGTGAAACAGCCAATCAGAGCAGAGCTCTACATTGAGCCGCACTGTGAAACAGCCAATCAGAGCAGAGCTCAACATTGAGCCGCACTGTGAAACAGCCAATCAGAGCAGAGCTCAACATTGAGCCGCACTGTGAAACAGCCAATCAGAGCAGAGCTCAACATTGAGCCGTACTGTGAAACAGCCAATCAGAGTAGAGCTCAACATTGAGCCGCACTGTGAAACAGCCAATCAGAGCAGAGCTCAACATTGAGCCGCACTGTGAAACAGCCAATCAGAGCAGAGCTCAACATTGAGCCGCACTGTGAAACAGCCAATCAGAGCAGAGCTCAACATTGAGCCGCACTGTGAAACAGCCAATCAGAGCAGAGCTCAACATTATTATTCATGACCCTTCCAAATAAGTTAATTTAAAATATTGTATCAATGCATTCTACGGCACTTTTAAGACTGTTTACGAGGATATTTTAACAATTTTGTGCGCATTTGTGCATTCAAACCAGTTCTCGAGACCAAACTCTACTCGGCGCTGAAGTTTGCAAATGTTCACAGATTTAGTTTAATGAGAAACGAGTCTAACGACTCTGTGGCCAGTTGCATAAACTTAGCCACCATGTTAAGACTGTCTTAACTAGTTTGACCAACTAGCAGTGGCCAAAGGGTAATCGGTCTTACTTTTCCAATACATACAAAACCAATCTTCCTTTTCATAACTGAATAAAAAAAAAAAAAAAGTTATGACCAGTCTTGGAAAAAAAAACAAAAAATCAGATGACTAACTTAAGACTAGTCTAAACAGTTTATGCAACCGGCCCCAGGAGTGATAAAAACAGGCAGATGGTCAGAACCTCTACCTGAGATGTGACTGTATCTCCACCTCCCTCCGCAGCTGGTGCTCCACTCCAGCTTTCTCCAGCTGCTTTTTGAACAGAACCTTGAGTGCCAGGATGAACTTGGTCTGACGTTCCCTGGCCAGATACACACTTCCAAACTTGCCTTTGCCCAGAGCTCGGCCGATGTCGAAATTCTCCAAACTCCATGCTTTCCTACAGAACAGACACAGACGCTCATGACCCTTGACTGATGTTGAGAGCACTGCAGCATTAAACACAAGGACAGAAGATACAAGTCTTTCCAAATGATTATTAGACGATGTATGTCCATGAGCCATTTGAAAAACTCAGGAATATATAAAACAATCATAAACAAAACACACAATTCAACTAATTGATATCAATTAGCAAATGTTTTGTATTTTCTGAGATGTTTAAATATGCAAATGAGGCCTTATCTAATTAAATATGCACTTTTTTGCATACATTTCCAGAACATAGATCTGAACACTGGATAATTCTAGGCCTTTAATCACACTTCTGCATTCGGAAAGCAGAAGATCCAGAGCACATATACGTCTTCTAAAGACACCAATCTCAATTTACAACAATTAATTGAGTATTATGAAACGAAGGAATATTGTCACGATATCCCGATGCGTATTTCGTGACTTAGACGCGTGCGAGCCATACTGTACGTGTATAGACAATTCTTCACAGTTTGATCACCTTATTTCATTACAGAACAGAGAAAACTACACAAACATCACATTAATAAGAATTAGTCAAAGCTCAAAACATTAATTATGACTAAAAGCTGTATAGAAGGATTAAATTAAAGGTTTAGGGCAAAATTGTTGTATTAAACAATGCTCTAATTTTCACGCGCTGACTTTGATGCAATCAACTATAATTGCATTAAATTGAAGTTGATTAAATAAAGAAATATTTCCAGCTCATAGACGATAATTAAAAATAAGTTTGATTATCTTAAATGGAGTATTTCTCCGTGAGTGCGTGCAACGATTGAATGTCATTACACTGTGAACAAGAGCGGGAGGTTAATCACAATAAAAAAAAATTATTAAAAATAAAAGGGATACTCCACCCCTAAATTAAAATGGTCATTTTTCACTTACCTCCATGTCATTCCGAACCCGTAAAAGCTTCGTTAGTCTTCAGAACACAATTTAAGATATTTTGGATGTAAACCGGGAGGCTTGTGACTGTCAAGTAAATTACACTGTCAAGGTCCATAAAAGTATGAAAAGCGTCGCCAGAATACTCCATCTGCCATCAGTGGTTCAATCTGAATTTTATGAAGCGACGAGAATACTTTTGTACGTAAATAAAACAAAAATAACGACTTTATTCAACAATCAGGCACAGTAACGTCTCCTGTGTATCAGCCTCGACACAGGGATGCGTCGTCTTCGTCGAGTTACGCTCTGATTTGAACAAACAGCGCACCCTTGTGGCCCGGCTGATACAGAAGAGTGAATGCATTGTGCGTCCAGGGGATAATCTCCAAAATGACGCTTCACTGACACAGAGGAGACGTTGCGGTGCCTAATTGTTGAATAAAGTCGTTATTTTTGTTTTATTTCCGTACAAAAAGTGTTCGTCGCTTCATAAAATTCAGATTGAACCACTGATGGCAGATGGAGTATTCTGGCGATGCTTTTCATACTTTTATGGACCTTGACAGTGTAATTTACTTGGCAGTCAATGGGACAGTCACAAGCCTCCCGGTTTACATCCAAAATATCTTAAATTGTGTTCTGAAGACTAACGAAGCTTTTACGGGTTCGGAACGACATGGAGGTAAGTGAAAAACGACAATTTTCATTTTGGGGTGGAGTATCCCTTTAAATCAGTATTCCTCTGGCAGTAACTTGAGCTGCGTGCTCTTCATTAATCTGCCCGGCAACACTGGCAGCGCTGACAGTCGCGTCGCTCAGATAGGCTCATGTTACACATTAAAATGAAGGATGACATGCATGGTATGGAATCGGTATAAACACGCAGTTTTAACATTGACGTTTATTGTGTTTAGTTTAATTATCTTTACAAAACTGGAGTCTGTCCATTTACAATAAAGCAAGCGGAAATGCCTTTACGCTACTAATCGGAGCCGGATGTGACGACTGATAAAGGCCTATTCTAGTTTGATTGTAGTCATATTAGAGTTAAAGGTTTTTCCAGAGATCAGAAAACACTGTTAATAGACAGAAAACAAACATTTTCACCATGTTAGGAATAAATTGTATAAATGATATACATGAACAAACCTTCAGAATATAGAGAGGAATAAAACTGTTAGGTTTGGTGTATGAAAGAGAAAAATACACTATAACTGCAATCTAAGAATGCAAATAGATAGTGTATTTATATTAAAAACACCTAGGTGTATTTTGGGTGTTTCTAGTCTGAAAGACAGCATGTTATGGAAGCAAAATAGACCAAAATCACTAACTTGATCAGTACATGAAAAAATATTTTTGCCTGTAGTGACTTGTGTTTTAAAATGGCTTTGAAGTGACAACTGCACTTAAGTGTAAAAACTCAATGTAGTCACAACATAAAACGTATAAATTGTAAATGACTTACTTGGCAGTATTGCATGCTCCAGAGGAAGGAGTTTCTGGAAAGCAATAGAAAAAAATCATTATAATGTCTTCATAAGATTATAAAGTCAGACGTATACGCTGAAGTCATGCTTACGCGGAGGTTTGTCCGGTTTGCTGGGTTCAGTACTTTTTATAGCCTCGGCTACAGAAAGCGACTTTGGCTGTGGTTTGGTCTGTGTTGCTGTTTTGAGTTGATCTGGATTGATGTTCTGATCTCCTGGACACATGGTTTTCACAGAAACGGGGGGTTTCTGCTGATTCGCGGGGCGTGGGACGCGCTGTGGCCCCGGGGTCGTGCCGAGAACACGCATCGACGCGGGCTTCTGACCGCTCTGGGTCACCGGAACTCTCTTGGGTCCAGAAACCTGCACAACATGAACATCACACGTGTGTCAAAAACAGATACATGCACTGAAAAATTAGTAATAATTACACTATAAATAACTCTGGACAAGAGCTTCTGCTATGACAAGGCACTATTTACCTTCTTAGTAAATACAGATCTGAACATGAGATTCAGCATTGAATAAATCTAAATGCATATAGAGAACAGCAAAAAATATATACATCTTAAAATTAATTGCTCCTTAAATACCAAATGAAAAGAACGGTTCATGAGAAAACACAAAAATGAGCTAAAATGCAACTGTTTAAAAGGGAAAAACCTTCAAATTATTATTTTGATTGCAAAAAGAGATATATAAACCATATTGCATAAAAAGTTTCACTGCATCAAAAATGTAATTGTATTTCTGTTTTTTTCTGCACTTTTTCTGTCATTAACAAACTGGCTTGTAAATAAATAAATGCATAACTCATAACAATTTTCCAAAAAAAATCATGTTTTTTTTAATTGTGCATTCCAATTAATGCAGATGGGTTATTTTGATTAGGTTAAAAAACTAAATACAACTAACTAACACAAAAACCATGATAACAAAAAACATGATTTTTGAAAATGTAAAAAACGGAGTTCTGTTTTTGCAAATAAACTCTTCATATGCATCTGATAAATAACAGCTCACTCTTTACTTTCTAGTAAATACAGATCTGAACATGAAATATAGCATTGGCTATATGTAACTGCATAGAGAACAGATTTAATTGAAGTTACAGGAAATCATTTTGAAAAAAATTAAATTTAATATTCGAATTATGATTGTTGGTTGATAGACGATTACAAAACGTAACGTTATATAAACAAACAGTGTGTATACTTGCTGAGAATAGACACAAGTTCATAACAATATACAGTTTCTCTCAAATACCTTCTCATTATCAGCTCGCTGGGTCTTCAGCTCTTTGCTGGATTTGCTTCTTGCAGCGGTTTCCATTTTCTGACATTATTTGATTAAATACATCAAAACAAAATAACCTCAGTTACATAATGAGATGAAGTATATTACAACACGATTCAATCCAATAAAGAACAAACATATAACGATAATAAAGCATACGATAATTGAGGCCTAACACACGATGGCACCCGTTCTCACAAACTAACGTTCCCATCAAAACACGTTGATAACGTGAATCCATGTAAAACAACGAACTTATTGAAATTACAACCTTTAAAGAAATTACTCCGTTAATGATAAGTTAAACTCAGAAGCGTTTTCTCGTCGTCGTGATGAAGTAAGTTAACGTTACCTCACGAGAAATCCTCCTCAAATCCGACAGAAACGCGATGATTTCCCCCTCGTCGTGTTAATAACCCGTTACCATTCGCTAAACCAGTCGTGTGTGGTATTTAATTTTGAGAAAAATCATTAATAAATATATACTTTTGTTCATTGAGAGGATGACGCGACGCTTCTCTTCTCAGCCGCTGCGACTCTGGTCTGTTGAATTTCAAATATCCCACTTTTAAATACCTTTAACTATTATCTGATTTTTGATTGGTCAGCGGGTGCGGCAAACTGGATCCTATTGGCTGTTGGAGAATTCGTCATGTGACGCAAGCGCTCCGAGCAGAAATGACCAGCAGGTGGCGCGAAAGATCATCACACGCATAAAAGTCTTTATTAAGCAAACATCAGATCAGAAAACGCCTGAAATGTTTAATAATCAAACTAGATTGTGAGCAAAAGAAAAGTGTTACATTATATCCAACTGTATTATATTCAAATACATTACATTTAAAAATAAATATTTAAATTTCCACTTTTTGGGGGAAAATTTTAGATTATTTTTCAATCAAATTCACTTTTTTATTTAAAAAAAAAAAAAAGTTTTATTTTTCAATTCAAAAATAAATCTAAAAAATGTATATTATATTATATATATATATATTTAGTCATTTTGCAGATGCTTTTATCCCGATTGTAGTTTTAAACTTTATAAATACTACATATACACATTTTAAAAATAAAGAAATTACATAAAGATGACAAATGCATACAACAAAATTTCAAAACTTAACATTTAAATGAAAAACAAAAAATAAAGCTAAAAATAATTCAAAATATTAAATAACAAAAGATAAGAGTATAATAATGATTCTAACATAACACTAAGCCAAACACCAAAAAACAACTATATATATGTGTCTATGTACACACACACACACACACACACACACACACACACACACACACACACAGACACAGACACAGACACAGACACACAGACACACACACACAGACACAGACAGACACACACACACACACACACACACACACAGACACACACACACACACACACACACACACAGACACACACACACAGACACACAGACACACACGCACACACGCACACACACACAGACACAGACACAGACACAGACACACAGACACAGACACACACACACACACACACACAGACAGACACACACACACACACACAGACACAGACACAGACACACAGACACAGACACACACACACACACACACACAGACAGACACACACACACACACACACACACACAGACACACACACACAGACACACAGACACACACACACACACACAGACACAGACACAGACACAGACACACAGACACAGACACACACACACACACACACACAGACACAGACAGACACACACACACACACAGACAGACACACACACACACACAGACACACACACACACACACACACACACACACACACACAGACACACACACAGACACAGACACACACAGACAGACACACACACAGACACACACACACACAGACAGACACAGACACACACACAGACACAGACACACACACACAGACACACACAGACACAGACAGACACACACACACACACAGACACACACACAGACACACACACACAGACACACACACACACACACACACAGACACACACACACAGACACAGACACACACAGACACACACACAGACACACACAGACACACACACACACACAGACACACACACACACACACACAGAGACACAGACACACACACACACACACACACAGACACACACACACAGACACACACACTCAATACATATATTATTTCAATTCCATTTAGTTTGTTGAAGTATTAAAATAACTCATTAAATAATACTAAAACTTAAAATACCTATACAGACATAATTTAATTAAAATAGAAAAAATGTTAAACAAATGGCTTTTTTACTGTTTTTATTATACTTATTTAGATCAAATATAATTCAGAAACATGCTTCGTCTCTGCAGAAAGAAACTGCATATTTTTATTGTTTCATCAAGGATATGATTTGATATATTAAATCAATTCTACACCCACAACTCCACCTGTTTTTCTCTCATTTCATCTATCTGGACATATTAAAAGTCCTCCTAAATAGTAAATAAAATATAACAAAATTAGTTTGACTAATGGCATAATAAAAGTCCATTCACGACTAATATTTGCTGTTTCTTCACACATCTCATAATTCATCTCAACCTTGGTAAAGCATCTTTAAAATAAGAAGCTATGACCATATTCAGACACCATTATAAATAAACACACGAGTCATTGTTTAATATGAATGTTAGTTTATTTCAGGATTTGTAAACAGCTTTGGCTGCGTTCAGAGAACAAATGATGAAGAGATCGGTCTCGTTATGTACCGAGCAACTCTAAAACACTAGATATTTAATTCATTTCTAAATTATTTCATTTGATTTAATACTAAAAATGCCAGTAACACATTTACATTCAGTATAAGTTGTTTAAATGCAGCTGCTTTAGTTTAGTTCGTCATATTTAAACTGAAGTAAACCAAACATAAAGAAGATCTTCAATGCCATTTGAATGGAGAAGGAAAACACAAGCATTTCTGGTTTCTGTGCTGAAGCAATAACATCCACCGTCACTAAATACATCTGATTGATATTCACTCATGGTACCGTTCCCCCCCATCGCTGACGATGAAGATAATGAAGTTGTGATTTATGGATGCATGAAATAACATTAACCTACAAAATATAAATAAATAAATAGAATGTATTTCACCCTCTTCTGATGTTTCCCATCATCACACATTTCACATCTGGATCAACACCCTTTACAGTCACAGCAAGTGCACATATGTTCACTACTAAGGGAAGGAGATATTTAACATCATATAGAACATTCTCGATGATGATGAGGATTCAAACACCATCATCTCTGATTGGTTTTCTAAAGAATCCAGTGAACATGGTCCTCAATCTAGTCTGGATTAGTTTGTTCCCTTCCTTTGATGCTTGGATTTAAGTGTTACTAGTATAATAGTAGTAATAAAAAAAAGTTATACAGTTTTCAAGTGTATAAGTGCTGGTGAAGCGTCCAACATCTGCGCTCTCTGACCGTAAGAGTCGCGTGTAACAGAGCTGAATGGTTTGGCATACGTTCCTCTTCCATCATCGCATCAGAGAGCATGGGTCTGTGCCGTTATACTGATTCATTAAAACTAGGTTTGAGTGTTTGTTGTGCGTCATCAGACCGTCTCTCCGCCGCCGGACGTCCCCGTCAGCCTCTAATGTAGACGCTTGAATCCGCAGGACGCTGAGAATGAAGTTACACCATTGGAGAACGGTGCGTAGAGAAGAGCGGCGACAGAGAGGAAGGTGTGCGGCGAGGGAGCGGTCATTTCTCGGTGACGGCGGCAGCCATGGGCGTCCTCAGGGTTCCTCTGGCTGTGATGGCCAGCTCCTCGATCTCTGTGTTCAGACGTCTGATCACCCACTCCATCGCCTCACGACCCTGCGGACGGACAATCACAGTCAGACTGAGCGGATCACCTTTTTAACTAATGAACAGTAAAGAGATGATGGTGTTTGAATCCTCATCATCATCGAGAATGTTCTATATGATGTTAAATATCTCCTTCCCTTAGTAGTGAACATATGTCCAATATTGGTCCAGTTCAGGGGTGTCAAACTCCGTTCCTGGAGGGCCGCATTCCAACCCTGCTCCAACACACATGTAGTTTTCAAATAAGTCTAAAGGACCTGATTAGCTGGATCAGGTGTGTTTAATTAGGGTTGGAGCTAAACTCTGCAGGGCTGCGGCCCTCTAGGAACTGAGTTTGTCACCCCTGGTCTAGTTGTTTGTGATAAACTGGGACCAATTTTGACCAATTTGTGAACCATTTGAAAGGAACTGACACAATCGAGTCATGTAATCATATCACACCAAACTAGTGGGTATGTGATATATCGCCCGATATTAAACTTTTGTTTTTTAATTAAAGTATTTTTATGTGTTGGGCTGTATCCGAAATCGCCCCCTATACCCTTATTCACTATTCCCTACATTAGTCCACTCATACAGTTCACTTGAAGGAGTGAATGAAAACGAGTGAGTGAATTCGGACACTCAGTGCACCGGAAGGACTGCCGCTTTTGCATAATTTGCTTGCTGTTTAATAATAATTTGAAAGGGACAGCTCCAGTAGTAAGATTGAAGGATTTATCTTGAACTCTGTCACGGAAATTATGTATAGACTCTAATAGTCAATTTACAATTAATTTGTACCTGTGTTGTATTACGCCGTGGACGAGCTCTTCTAAAATAAATGAATGGATGATTCAGCTGCGGGCGCCATCTCGCAACTCTCACAGTGCATTATGGGGATTCTCTAGCCGTTCATCAGTTGTACACTCGTTTTTGCGGTGCATTGTGGGATTGAATGAGTGCACTCGAAAACATCCACTATGGTTTCGACCACTTAAAATGGCTGTCCCCTCAAATAGTGCACTATTTGAGGGTATAGGGGGCGATTTCGGATACAGCCTTGGACTTTCATTTAGATTTTTAGGACTTTTATTTTGACAGTGCTGAGAATTCTAGCAGCTGAGCTTATTAGAGTCTTCATTCGTTTAGTCTCAGTTTAACAGTTTTGTCAAATAAATGATTTGACCTAAGTAAATGGAAAAAGTATCTATTATTTGTAATAACCTTGTTTTATTAAAATATATATATATTATTTCCACTGCACACAGATTTATCAGATTACTACAAGATTTTGTCTTTATTTGTGGAAAATATTGCAATAGAATTAGAGAATCAGTTTCCATTTAAAGCATAAATATGATTTTATCATCATTTATTTTTATCAATTTAAAAAAAAATATATATAACTCATTTTCAAATTGTTTCCAATTTAGTAAATATGTGAAAAAAATTCTGCAATTTTTGCATTTGTGCAGAAATTATGCATGTATCTTAAAAATTAAATAGTGTGATGTCATATATATTGGCTTTATATTAAATATTTTAAAATATAAAATACAAATATTAATTGACCACTGAGCAATGAAGCGGATGAAACAATTTAGAGCTAAGAAAAACTAGAAAAGTGCATATTCACTGTAGAAATGTGCATGACTTAGAGGTCTAGAACCTTCTCTGTGTGTCCAGGTTTTCTGTTTTATGATTTATTGGAGACATTTCACCTATTCTATTTTTTTTTTGTTTTACAAAATTTGTAAAAATGTTTCCATCCACCTATTTTTTTTTAAATAGTGCATACATTATTTTTTTTTTAAATGCTGGATGGAAACGCCAAGATCCACATAAATTCTAAAAATGCACATTAAAAAAAAAAAATGTATGCACACAATTGAGTAGGATAAACTTTTTATCCGATATGAAAAAATGTGCATAAACTACAATTGAAACAATTACTGAATATATTCCACCATGCACTTCAAAAAAAGTCACGTGACTTTGCACGATGGGATGGCATAACTCTCGCGTTCACTGCATCTGAAATGTTGTTTTGGTCGTTCTGAAATACCTGAGCAAAGTCTGTCAAAGTATTTCTGTATAATTGTCTTACACGACTGCGTTCACAAACAGCATTTATTGTGTCTCATCTGCTCGCTCTGAGGCGCAAGTAATTAATCACATATGAAAAGTATTATATTCAGTGGCTTCTCCTACTTTTCATTGTGATATTTAGTGCCAGTTTATCGGGAAGTGATGATTTTGTTCTCTTTGACTCGGTGCTTTATTTGCAAATGTTGCATGTGATATTCCAGTTTTGCACATAAGTTAATTTTGCATCTTTGGATGGAAACAGCTAATGATTGGTGAAGTGTGTTTTGGTTAGGGCTGTGCAATTAATCAAAATTCAGTTTCGATTTCGGCTTCCAACGATTATGAAAATACAATAATCGAGATAAAACGATTATGGCGCCCCATTCCGCCCCCTTTCCAGCTGCGCTTTCACTCCATAAAAGCCCATTTTCACGTGTAAATCAGTAAAATCATGTAACGTGACTTTTGCAAAATTGGACGTGCTTGAGTTATTAAAGCTAATTAGATTTATTAATGTTTTAAAGAGAGCTTGCGCTGTTCCTCAGGAGGATATCTGTGTATGCGCTCAGAGACGGAGCATGTGACGTCATCTTTAGCTGAACGTATGCGCCTAAACGCTCAAATACACGCAAACATGTGCATTAGTGATTATTCACGTAAACCCTCGTCGGTTATGTAATAAATGAATGTAAACAGATGATACTGAAAATACGTGTGTAACAGTAAATTGTATCCGTGCGGCTCTTAAAGAGACAGCGCGCTATATTCCTGCTCCGACTGTGTGCTTAATATTAATCAAACAACAAAAGACAACATCACTCACTGCTCTTCACAGAAGGTCTTTTGTAGCTTTAATAAGAAACAAAGGAAGTTTAATTCTACGCTGTTTTATTTTACATTTGATTATTCAATTTCTATAGTAGGCTGTTAACTGAATACTTTAGATTTGCATAATAATTTTTTTGGTTATACGGCCCGCTAATAATCGTGTTAAATAACCGTGATTACAATATTGACCAAAATAATCATGATTATGATTTTTGTCATAATCGAGCAGCCCTAGTTTTGGTTTGCTGACCTTTCCTGCATTGTTGGAGATGGTGGAGGCCATGAGTCCCTCCAGATAGCTGCTGAGACTGACGCCCTTCACAGAGATGATGGCCTCCTGGGTGAGCATGGTCCTGCAGGAACATCAGCAACATTACACCACATGCACCAGCAGCACGTGAAGAGCCTCAAACTCATAACACATTCAGATAGGGCTGGGCGATAATTCCATAACGATAATATCGCGATATAATGTTCCTCGATAAAACGATATGAAGAGTTCGATATGATGCACTCGGTCACGCAAGCATTAAACAGCGCTGTGAGATCCAGTGTGAAGCGCTTGCATTCAGTGATTTAAACTAGTTTAGAGCCAAACAGGAGAAACACTGTGCTTTTCAGTCTTCACATCGCCATCATTTACCATGGATTTACTGTAGTAACACTCACTGCATCATTGTATTGTGGCACAGATGTGGGATATTCACACTTCTAATTTTATTACAGGAGTAATGGTGTATAATTATAGTATGTATTTGTGATTAAGCATGTGTGCATTTATACTGAATGTTTTTAGACTACTGTTTTTCATACAAATAGGCTCCTAAAAACCACAGTTATATTTTTTACCATGGTATTGAGGTGTTATATGTGTTGTTTTAACTGTTTATCATGATTTAAATGTATGCTACTATGGGAGACCAATGGTTAAAAAAAAAAAAAACTTGGTTAGAATAAATTTAAACATAAATTACAATTTTTACAGATGTTACTGATTTTAATAATGAACAAAAATGTACCTCTGCATCTTACTCAAGCTACTATCAACTGAGCATTTCTAAGAGACAAAAGAGTTATATTATTATTAATATTATCAGGCAACCCGAACCTGTTTCTTGATTTGAAACGATATCACTCATTAGAACAAGCAGCAACTAAGAAATTAATTTTTTTAGTTAAATATTTATTTTGTTAAGGAAAATGAATGGTCTGGTTTCTACAACTTTCACTTTGGAGCAAAATTCTGGCTTTAAACTTGAACGAAATAAAGATTTGACATTTATCGTGATAATTATCGATATCGACTGATTCGCCCAGCCCTACATTCAGATCAGAAACCGTGAGGAATCGTACTTTTCTGGGTCCTCTGGATGTGGTCGGTAAACGAGCCGCTCGTCCACAGACACCATGTTAGTGAAGGTGATCTACGGTGAGAAAAGCAGAGCATGATGGGTATGACACATTTTCAGAGTATGCTGTTTATAACCATAACAGAAACCAACACCCTTCCTAGAATGCAACTATTATGCAACTCTATTATGCAACTCTATTATGCACATACAGGCCTCGTCTCATTCCAGACGACATACAATCACACAAACTCAATGCTCTCGCTTTATAAAGACTATAGTGCTACAGAAAGGCCTGAGGATGAAGAACAGGGATGTGTGAGAAGATGCACTGACAAACAGAAACGCCCCGTCAGACCGACTCAAGATGATGAATATCACACGCTGATGTGGTTACAGCATGTGCACCGACACGTGTTCCTCATAATAAATGATATCACTTACATTAGTGGACTGAAGCTCAAAGCTTTTCTCTTTGGGATCGACTACGGAGTGCTCCTGGACGTACGTACATGTCCGCGTGTTGCCAATTATCTGTGAAAAAACAAGACAGCAGCTTATGAATAAATCATTTATTAATAACCAGCATAAATACAGACCAACAGAGCTTCACAAACACACAGTGATTTAAAGCCACGTTCTGTTTTGGCGTTAGTTGCACTCAGCGTAATAATCCTGAACTCAGAACAGAACAAGATCAACTATAATTAACCCAGCAACACTCTACCATTACCCTGACCTCTACTAGTCCTGACTCTATTTACAGAACATTACTCCCGTCATGTGAACAGATCTCATTCATTTCCTCAAAAAGACGCCACTATGGTGATTGTTTCCAATAACAAGAAAACTAAATGGAGTTCATTCACAGGCCGGACGGGTTTGATTCTTTAAACACACAAACATTTGTTCATAATGTGTGGGTGATTACACTTTCAAAGACTAATTATAGCAAACAATCAGTTTAATATGTTGAGGGAAAAGAAACCGGAAACTCAAAGCGTTGAATGCAGTTCTCCTGTAAAATGATCAGAAACACACTTCATTTGTTTGCTTTAATATCTGGTCAGATCTCTTAAAGAGTGTTTGTAACACCGAAACATGCATTTTCTATTAAGCTGCTTTGAAGCAACATGTACTGTGGACAGCGCTGAATAAATAAACTTGAAGACCTGGAATTCAAAATCTCATGAACTGGACTTTCATCATTTCTCATTATTGCTGAGTTAGTAAAGTACTAAGTAAAAACAAACTGACTCCAGCTCTAGGAATCATACCCGAAAGTACTGGCTTAATAATAACCTCGACCGGTCCTTGAGCAGAATGAAAGAGTGTCAGGTCAAGGATGACAGGCACAGGTCACATTCAGACTCACGTCACAGCGGGACACTTCATTCAGAAATAGGACACCAGGACGACATGTTCTGAGGACTAACCAGACCGATATAACCGTTCAATCAGAGACCAGCACACTATGAATCAGGTCAGGAATAGCTGAAGTCTTCCCAAAGCTGGGATGTGAACATCTCAAACCGGCAGGACTGAACTCAGAGTTGATTCAGGATTTATCCTGATGGTGTCCACCAAACGCGACGAGAACAATGAGCTACTGAGAGCTTCTTACGGTTTCGAGATTAAAGTCAGCTGCTTGCTTTAATTCCATGAAGCATGCAAACAAACACGGCTGCGTTTCCCAAAAGCATCATAAGCCTAAGTTGATCGTAGGTCCATTGGGTCTACGATGTACTCCTAAAATTCTTGGCCGAAGCCAAACAAAATGAAACACTGGGCCGAAGGCCGAATAACAAACACGGTTTTTCACATTTCCCCCCCCATATATTTTGACAATTTTTTTCACCATTGCATAAATTAAATAGCCTAAATGTGCTTTTTACTGTTTTGTTTAGCTTTTCAAAGAAAAAAATCAATTACAAAACAACAATTTAAAAATATTTAATTAACACTGAACATTTTTTACATTCTAGCAGACACTATACCAACAAATAGTCATGGGACGATAACCGGTTTCAAGGTATACCGCGGTTTGGAGAAGTCACGGTTTCAAAACCACTAAAATTTTTCTTTATACCGTTTCTGCGGTATGCGCAGTTTTTTACGTGTCGTTAAAGACGGAAAGTGCAGGACTCCCTCAGTCGTGTGCAGTGAAGAGCGAACGAGTCACACGGCCCCTCCTCCTCCGGTTGGTGCACGAAGTCTGCCGTATGGAATTTTTTTTCCGGTAACGTAGACTAATCATGTTCCGTACACAACGATGTTCCATACAGATGACGTTTTAGCGCCGATCGCTAAATAAATAATTCCAGGTTGTACATAAACTATCTGTGTCATCTTCATTTCTCCCTCTTTCACCCCAGATCAAGACCCACCCGCCGTTTGTCTCAGTGTTGAAGTAAAGCCTACTATTTGGCTTGCTACCGAGGCAGATAACATGGCTAACTAGCTAACGTCAACTAGTTTCCTCCCTCGTGCTACTTCACAGAGCGGGGAATAGCAGACTAAAGTACTACGTTTCTGCGATTTAGTGCAATAATTAAATTTAGCTGGTATCACGTCTATACATTTAAGCCTCCTGCTGCCATTGTTTACATCTGTTCAAAATCAAGACATTTAAAAAAACTAACTTTGCCACTGTTAGAGTGTCGTACGGAGAGAAACAGTGTGTGTGTGTGTGTAACACTTGCGCTCTCTCTCTCCTTAAGTGTGTGTGCACACATCCTCGTACCTCACCGCTCCAAACTTAATCCGGGAAAGGTGAACATTCCTGCATCATAACTTGGACTGAAAGATGAATGTGAAGAAAGTGAGCATGTCTCCAAAAACCTTGTTGAGCTGCAGGTTTAGGCTCACTTAACATGTTTTTTGTTTTGATTAGGATTTATATATTTTTTTTGATTATTGTTGAGCTGCAGGTTTAGGCTCACTTAAGTGACTGCACTTAATTTAATTAAGAAGAATTCAATTATTTAGCTTGACATGTTTACTGTTCCAAAATGTTCTATATGTTTCTTAAAAATAAAATATAAAAATTAGTTGTTTTCTACCGAGACATTTAAAAATAACATATTTTAGACCTGTAATGGCAATACCGTGATACCGTGATATTTTTATCTAAGGTTATCATACCGTGAGAATCTCATACCGGCCCATGCCAACTCGCTGTCTGTGCTTATATAATGATTTTTGTGTCTTTCTCTGACAGTTTTAAGTGCTTTCACACTGCAGACATGTTTGCTGCATTAGTGCGCGCCTCTGTATGATCGTGTCTAGGGCTGAAACGATTCCTCGAGTAACTCAAATACAAAAAATCATCGCCTCGAGGCTTCGTTTAACGTTAGTCCATTTACTGTAACTACACATGGAACACTGTTTCCCCACGGACCATTATTACTGACGCAAAACCCGATAAATGCTGGACATATTTAAGACCATAAATCAATACGGTGGCTAGTTACTATGTCCATAAGTTAGCTATGTTTTGTGAAAGACTAAGTGCCATTCATGTTGATTGTCTCATTCTCTCTCTGTGACACACACACACACACACACACTCCTCGTACAGTTATGCATAAAAATACCACAGAAAGTTAGTCAATATCACACGAAGAGTGCCAGTTTTCACCTCTAAAAATCAGCATGATTACAAAGTGAAACTGATTTTATGCAACTGTTCAATAAACGAAGTTAATATTAAGAGTCTTGCGTTTTAGACACCATATTGCCTGTTTTATTTTGCATAAAATAATTGCAAACATATTCACAGCACTGTTTTGCATCTTTGAGCAACATGACGGTGTTTCGTTGCTGAATGAATAAACTGTTTAAATGATTCAGTTCAATCCCAATGAGTCACTTATTAACAGTGACAGCTCTTTAATAAAGAAAAATTACTTCTAATTCGATTACTAGATGGAATAATCAGTAGAAATAATTGATAGCTGCAGCCCTAATCGTGTCATTGTTCGTTACAATCTTTTTGCTTATTCAATTTGATTAATTTCAGTTGCTGAACATTCAATGCATCCCTATAGATTAGTCTGTGTTATCTAGAAGAAAAGCAGGAGTCAGTACCGATCTAACCATGGATGGCAGACCCCATTCGGTGCTGAGAAGCCGTTTGCTGTGCAGTCGTCCCTTCTGGTCCACGCTACGGTCCAACACGTCCACGCCGAACACGTTGGGGTTCATGGGGTTTGGGTACTTCTGCATGGCAGCTTTGGTCACGGTTTCCCATGGATGGCTGCGAGAGACACAAATGCAAACTTTAGTACTGCTGGAGCCTAAAACACAGTGAACATTCAGGGTCTTTAATTAGAGCTGAAGCGCAATATATGACCGTGAGACTGTTACATAATGCATCCGCATGCATCTGTGCATAACTGTAACACGATCGCTGAGGTGTGACTGCAGTTAAAGCCATCGTGAGCCGTGTTACGGGGCATCACGAGCAGTTCATTCACTGACACATCAGAAACAAGAAGAGATTTGATGAGCGATCAACATCTGATTCAACCACTGCTTGATTCACAGAGACACTTCTTTAAGAAACGCATAGTGAAAGAGTTTGAAAGAACTAAAATTATGTCAAAAAGACATTAAAAACTACTGATGATTGTCTGCTTTCAACATTAAAAATACACGACTGTGTTCTACATCCAAATGAAACTGATATGAAATCAATGTCTAAAGCTCTTTCATAGGAAATATTCTGTGTACAGTCTTAAAGGACATCTTTATTTGACCCTTATGTTGTGTTTTGGTCATTTCTTTTTCCTGAAAATGTTAGTTATTGCTATCAAATCAGACTAAAACTTGCTGACTTTGCTCACACAGGCTATAACAACTTCACAAAAATATTTTTTTTATAACAATTTTTTCCTCCACCTTGTTCCTGTTCAAAAATTACCAGGCTACAAAAATCGCATATACATGGTGTTATACTAAATTAATACCAAATATTGAATTTAATGTTTTCATCAACGTGTTTTCTTCCAAGCAGCACTGGTTTAGTGTTTCTTTTTGGAGCTGACTGATCATTGGCCTCATTGATCTGAACTCAAACTTCAGTTTTTGAGTAATTATTGCCAAAAGTATCCACAAATAATGCGTTCGTCAGTCATAAACTGAGGAGCATGAGCTCAGATGAGGTCTACGATCAATCAGCTCCACAAAACCTGTGCTGATTGAAAGAAAACACGCTGATAAAAATATTAAATCCAATATTTGGTAATATAGCACAATACGAGACTTACAAGCTCATTTTAAAAGGCTAGTCATTTTTGACCAGAAACACCAAAGTCACCGTTGCTTAATATATGTCATGTTATTCACTGCACGTGTAAAGTGCTTATTTATTACTAATCAATATGCGATTTTGTGTACTAAATGCATTTGGAAACAGCATCTGGCGGCTTCGGCTCATATGAATGGTTGCCAGGGAGACCGTCAGCGGTCACATGACGCGTGACGTGTGGTCCATGTAGACATAGACATAATAAATACCTAGACGCCTCATTGGCCGCTCGACCGCACGTCAACGGCGCCGCCATATTGGTGCGGGCAACTCTCCATAACTCTCACACTGGGACAGACGAAAACATGCCCAGCTTGGGGATCTACAGACCGTCACACATCAATAAAAACAGATCTCAGGGTATTATCTTTCACAGGTAAGACTGAACAGTTGTTTCTGGATGTTTTTTGGTCATTTTTAGCATTATGTTGACAGTTTAATTAGCCACCAGTGTCAGACTATTAATAGCGATATCGCTAGTAAGCTGTGAAAGCTGAGACTTTATAAGAAATCAAAGTTTAAATTAACTCTTATTAAGTTTTAACTTATATTGTAGTTTATATCATGAAGTAAATTGTGTTATGAGCACAATATGTACAGTGAGCACTTTGACAAGACTGTCAGGAGCTAAAGCATCTGTCTTTAATTTCACTACTCGTTTACAAAGAGTGAGTTTATCATCACTAGATTATAAGGATTTCATAGCTTATCATGAAACTGTGGACTGATTATATTTTTTCTTTTTTAGCCAACTGCAAACAGGACAATGCAAGCCTTATGGAAAGCTGAAGAAAGCCTGTTCTCTGCATTTCCAGGAGACTAAACCTCCACTAAACCACAGCCTAGTGTTGTATTTGTAGTTAACACACAGAATAGCCCTGAATGAATGACCATAATGACCCTGATCATATTCAAACCTCTCTCTCTCCCCGGAAAACACACTTACAGGAGCATTTTTAACCTTTGTAAGGGTAATTAATAACAATATAATTACCTTATTAAGTGTTTCTGTCGTTTTTGTCAAATATTTAAATATAGCCAGTTTCTTCAGTCAATCACAATACTATAGACTGCATTTAAAATGATTTACACAGGCTGTTTAATGCTGATCATGTACTGTGCATTTACACAAAAACTGCATAATGTAAATAGCCTAGAACTGAGAAACACAGCTGCAATATCATGACAAGATCATTGTTGATTATTGCTCTTTATGTTGTAATAATGATTATTAATTTGGATTAATAGAATGTTTTTTGGGGGGAGCATGTCATATTCTGGTCTGTGTTAAACATAACTATATTTTAACATTTTGTTGTACAACGTAAACTGCACAGGCCCCCCCCCCCCCCAAACATTCCTATAGTAACATATATTAAAAAATAAACAGCTGTTTCATAATGTGTGTTTTCTGCATGGGTGTGTGTAATTTGCACTGTAGAGCAAAATGTCAAGCTTTGTCGAGTTGTTTACATTATTTTACTTTATTATTATAAAATATAGGAAAATCTTGAGGGAAGCAGTGGAGAATTAGTCTTCATTAGTCAGATTTTGACGTCACAACTAATATATTATACTCAAGGAGCTCATTAATTAAACACAATTTGGAATTCATGACCAAAATTTTTGGCTTGTCATTAGTTGTGTCTTTGTTTAATAATTATTACACAAATACCATTATAAAACTGCACTTTTCACGATTATTTAATTTACTATTAATTTATTCTTCATTATTGTCTATTCTGTATTATTCCACCCTTGATATTACATATTCTACTTGCTATTATTCAGCTATTGTTATTCATTTATTCATTCATTATCAGTTACATTTGTTATTGTTTGTTGTGGAGTTTATAGAGTGCTATGAAAATAAAAAGCAGACCAGTGTGTCACTTTTTGATTAGTATTCACAGTATTTCAGAGGAATGTGTTCTGACCTGAGGCACAATACAAGCTAAAAAGGTGGGGTTGAAGACAGAGAAAGCAATGAAACAACTTAATTTAATTTAATGTACATTACATGTATATGTCACAGTTATACTACATTAATATTAGAATTGTTAACCGAAAAAATCAACACGAGTGTAAGCGTGAGCTTTCACAATTTCTTAAGAAAATGTATAATTTTCCAAGCCTAACTAAGTAACTGGAGGCAGAGTTATTTTTAACTCCATGTAGATCACAAACCACTGAATTCGGTTGATAAATATAAACGAAAATGTAAAAAAAACCGCAGTTGCCGTATCGCAGCAACGGCTCAAAGCGGCCAATGAGGCGTCTAGGTATATTATATGTCTATGCATGTAGAGGAAAGGTCAAGGAGAGTTGCGCAACAAAGACTGTATCCACACACGTGGGGTCAAAAGTCACGGATTCACCTGAACATCTGTAATTCAGCCATTTCATCAGCCAATAGATATGACCGAACACTAACTAACCAGCAGGGACGTTAATCGCATGCCCTGCTGACCCACTGAAACCATTAGTACTGACGCTTCTGAACAACAACTAGGACTAAAACTGATGAAATCTAATCCTTATTGAACAAAAACTGCAAACACAATCCAAATCTGATAAAGCCAAACTCTAGATTATCATTGTATTAGTTGTTCAGCTGCCAAGGACATAGCGGTTAGATTGCGTAACTAACCGGTTAACGTTAGTACTTCACATCTGTTTAACTAACTTACTGTATTTAGTACTTCACAACTGTTTAACTAACTTACTGTATTTAGTAAACACTGTGTTTGGCTGCAGTATGTAGTTATAGTTAATAATCTTAAAATGCTAATCATCGGTTGTTTCGATGAAAGACTAATGTAACTACAAGTTACATCAACTTTTACACTACTAACACTTTTGGTACTCTACGGTTATATCATTAGACCCATAAAAATAAAGTAGATGTTAAAAAATAGTTTTTAATAAGCTGTCAGGACGGATTGGCGCCTCGTGTAACGTTAACGTTAACTTCCCTCAGAAGCGCTAAAGGCTAAAACCCGGTCAAACCGCGCTCACACGAGCACTCCACCGCGATACAACGACAAATAACACCGTCACTCACTTGAAAACGTGTTCTGACGTCCAGATCTTCATGGTTCTTGTTGTTTTATCGATGTTTAATGCGCGAGCGCTGCAGGGCGACACCGCGCCGCTTCCACAGTTTGTTCGAGAACACTGCCGCTCAGGCCCCGCCCACCGATGACGCACGCACCAGCACAGGACGCGCTCCGACCAATCAGAGACGAGCGCTCTGGATGGAAAACTCTCCCACGTGGGGAATGTTCTTATGTATGGAACAGCGATTAAAGTTCACTCGGGAACACGACATGATTCCTATCGCACATACTGTACATGTGTAATGATGGCCTCATGTCTCTCAAGGACCACAGACTTGAAGGAGGTCATTCATTCATCACGTGACACGAGAAGGTCACTTTTAGTTTCTATAACATATATATATATATGCATGTTATTGCTCTTTTGTTGGTTTAGATTGCTAATATTGTCCTCATTTGTAAGTGCTTTGGATAAGAGCGTCTGCTAAATGACTAAATGTAATATATATTAGTGCTGTCAAACGATTAATCGCGATTAATCGCATCCAAAATAAACGTTTTTGTTTACATAATATACGTATGTGTGCTGTGTATATTTATTATGCATACTGTATATAAATACACACACATGCATGTATGCATTTCAGAAAATAGGTTATGTTTATATATTAAATATATTTATTTATAATATAAATTCTATGAATATAAATATAGACATGTAAATAGTTTCAAAATATATACTGTATGTGTGTGTATTGATATATACATAATAAATATACACAGAATTTATGTTATTTTATAAAAAAATATATATATATATATATTCTTAAAAATAAAATATCCTTTAAAAAAATGCATTTGAAAAACTTTTGTAGTCAAAAACTGCTTGTAAATCTCTGATCGTACTGTATTATCACCAAATATCGGATGGATTCAATTTTTTTTGTCAACTCGTATTCTTTTAATTAACACAGGTTTTGTGTTTGGAACTGATTGGTTAATCTGAGCTCATGCTCAAGTGATTATTGACAAAATTATCCACAAATAATCCTTTTTTCACTCAAAAACTGAGGCGCATGAGATCAGATCAATGAAGCCAACGATTAATCAGCTCCAAAATGAAGAAAAACCTTTGCTAATAGAAGAAAAACAAGCTGACAAAAAGATTGAATCCAATATTTGGTGATAATATGTGTCCCTGCAGCACAAAAGCAGTCATCAGTAACACAGGTATATTTGTAGCAATAGACAACAATACATTGTATGATTCAAAATTATACATTTTTCTTTTATGCCAAAAATCATTAGGATATTAAGATCATGTTCCATGAAGATATTTTGTAAATTTCCTACCATAAACTTAATTTTTGATTAGTAATATGCATTGCTAAGAACTTCATTTGAACAACTTTAAAGGTGATTTTCTCAATATTTAGATTTTTTTGCACCCTCAGATTCCAGATTTACAAATATTGTCCTATCATAACAAACCATACATCAATGGAAAGCTATTTATTCATGATGTATACATCTCAATTTCATAAAAATGACACTTAAGACTGGTTTTGTGCTCCAGGGTCACATATGGCGTAATGAGAGATTAATAAGCAATTTTGTAGACTGGTCATTTTTGAACAGGAGCAACACAAGTGTAACAAAGTGGGGGAAAATAACAGAAAACTACAGAAATTATCAAAAGTTTTTTGGAAGTTGTTATGAGCAAAGTCAGTAAGTGTCAGTCCAATGTAATGACGTTAACTGGCATTTCCAAGACAAAGAAAAGCAGATCAAAATGACCAGAACACAACATGAGGGTTAAGAGTTTCACCAGGAGCTTTTAAAGTTCACAAGAGACATAAACTTAGTCTGTTTCCAGACCTTTGACTGGTGAGCAAAAATAAACCAGCAGCATGGGACATACATACGGCACACGATGAGCACATGCCAAGCTTATGTCTTGTGTTCAGAGTTGGTTGAATTCTTTTTTTTTGTTTAGTTATATATCTCTGACTCAGCCGGTCATTGTGACTCTGTCACATTTCATAATCACTGATTAGACTCATAAAGTCATTCTGCTGTAGACATGAACTACACTCCTCAGTTTCTGAGCCAAACACACTTTGAAATGAAGCATTACACATCATCACACACACACACACACACACACACACACACACACAGACACGCACACACACACACACACACACACACACACAGTTCAGACACACACACAGTTCAGACACACACACACACTCACACACACACACACACACACACACACACACACACACACACACACACACACACACACACACACGCTCACACACACACACACAGACACACACACACACACACACACACACACACACAGAGACACACAGACACACACACACACACACACACAGACACACACACACAGACACACACACACACACACACACACACACACAGTTCACACACACACACACAGTTCACACACACACACACACACACACAGTTCACACACACACACACACACAGTTCACACACACACACACACACACACACACAACACTTCATTCACATCTGAACTCTCAAACACCACTGAATGTGCCAAATAACACAGAAGCTGCTATATGCTCAAACTCACTTTATAATCAGAATATTTCAGAAAAATGACAATTCAGCAAAATCCCTAATTCAAATAGACAAGTTTATCATTTTATAGTCATCACCAAATTATCATCGTCCTTTGAAACAGGACTGGATTTGATATGTCTTCAGCGGGTCGTATTATTATTTATTATTTAGTCATTTAATTTTAGCGGACGCTTTTATCCGAAGCACTTACAAACGAGGACAACAGAAGCAATCAATTGTAGTTTTAAACCACTAAAAACAGCTAAAACTTAATACTACACATTTTAAAAATAAAGAAATTAAATAAAAATGACAAATGCATGCAACAAAATTTAAAAACTTAACATGTAAATGAAAAAAAATAAAAAAAATAAAGCTAAAAACAATTCAAAATATTAAATAACAAAAGGTATAAGAGTATATTAATGATTCTAAGCCAAACACCAAAAAATAAAATAAAATATTATATTATATTATAAAGTAGAAACTCTTTAACAACAGTCTTTAAAAACTCTTTAACACTGTCTAGATTCAATATGATCTTCAGAAACCCAGGTTATGTACAGTCATTTAGACTGATTTTCTGACTGATGTTTGTCTGAGATTGTCTGGAGTCTGTCACATGAAGCTTCATGCTCGTCTTCTCTGAACACAGGAACTAATCTGTCCAGTAGGTGGCGCTGCTTTCATTCTGTTACAGTTTTTTACCATAGCTTACACACTAAAAACAACACACAATTAGTGAAACCTGACACTCAAGGAGTTTTGCAAGACACTAAACACACTTCT
>CM041803.1:331114-348614 GCA_023376895.1 Aspiorhynchus laticeps
GATAAACATTATGCAAAATCTTAAAATGTACCTCTCTGATTTTATTAGAAATGCTAAATATTTCATGCTTTCTTCCAATGAATACTGTCAAAACAATTGGTCTGGAAAAATTAACATCTAGGGGATGTATATACTGAATAATAACAATTGCTTTATATATCTACTGTTACATTTTTTATCAAGAAGACAAAAGTTTGGGTAAAATTGTTTTCCTCTCATTAAAGCAAAGGTATGTTTTAAATAAATGCACATAACTTGAAAACAAACTTTTGAGGACAGAGCTGGCAGAGGAAGACTATACTTCATACTCCAGTGTAGTAGCTACTATTGTCTTCAAATAAATCCAAAACAAAAACAAGACCTCTCTCATACCACCTGTGAATAAAACGAGACTTTACTCGGAATAAAACACCAAAGAATCTCTTTGTGGGGAGAAGTAAAGCTTGCTGGTGAGAATTACTTTGGCTCATGCACTCTATGAAAGGACAAGTCTGGTAGTGACGTCATGCTGTCTGACTCGAAGCCCCGCCCCCGCGCGCTAAGCCCCGCCCCCAGCCGGTTCCCAGCCAACTTGGACTTGAATGAGCTGCGCGCAGCAAGAGACGGCTGGAAAGTAGTACAAACCGTCTGGGAATAACACCGGGAATAACACCGGGAATACTGGAGCACAGCAACCAGACAGCGGGACGGGGGTGGGGGGACGGAGGCTAAAAGAAAGCCGCTCCTAGAAGAGAAACGCGTCGCTGAGGGAAGACGAAAAGCCTGCGTCAATGTTATTATTCGACAGCGCGCCGTGAAGCGATCGCGTCCGTCCGTTTTCCGCGAGATCTCCTCAATGTTCAGCTTCATGGGTCTGATGAACGGAACCACCGACACCCACACCAATGTCTCCTGCACATGTAACTGCAAGAGATCCACTTCATTCCAGAGCATGGCGATCAGTGAGTAGCGTTATTTTCTTCTCTTTGAGTTCTTCACTAACGGCTGGTCAACCGTCAAACTGAGGCTCGATTCGAATCGGCTTTCGCGGTTCTTTTTTAACGGACATTTATATGTGTTTCTGTTGTTATTGGACTGTTTGGACTCGTTATGTGTCTCGGATAAACTCCTGAGAAAGTTTTGACGCGGACTAGTTTAGGTCGTGTAAGGATCTGGTTAGTAGGTGAAGCGGTCAGCGACAGACAGACAAAAGCTATATGAATTATGGCCGAATTCGTATGTTTGTGGACATATATGTGTCCCTGGAGCACAAAAGCAGTCATAAGTAGCACAGGTATATTTGTATACATTGTATGAGTCAAAATAATTAGGATATTAATTAAAGATCATGTTCCATGAAGATATTTTGTACATTTCCTACTGTAAATATATCAAAACTTATTTTTTGATTAGTAATATGCATTGCTAAGAACTTCATTAAAGGTGATTTTCTCAATATTTTGATTTTTTTGCTCCCTCGGATTCCAGATTTACAAATAGTTGTATCTCAGCCAAATATTATCCTATCATAACAAACCATACATCAATGGAAAGCTATTTATTCAGCTTTCAGATGATGCATACATCTCAATTTAAAAAAAATGACTGGTTTTGTGCTCCAGAGTCACATTTTTGTTTAAAACTGAATAAGAATGACATCCAAGTAGCTACTTTTTAGCGACTTAAAGGAACAGTACACCCAAAAATGACAATCTTGTCATCTTTTAGCATGATCTGTTAAACACAAACGATATTTTGAAGAACATTAGTAACTAAACAGCTTCTAGTCCCCATTGACTTCAATAGTTTTTCCTCTTATTATGAAACTCAGTAGCTACCAGTAACTGTTTGATTCATTCTTCAAAATATCTTCAACAGAAGAAGCTAATTCATAAGGTTTGGCACAACATGAGTGTGAGTAAATGCGATAAAATGTTCATTTTTGGGTGAACTATCCCTTGGTTTTATTGCTGGGGAAATTCAATTCAAGTTTATTTGTATAGCGCTTCTCACGATGCAAATCGTTGCAAAGCAGCTTTACAGAAAATGTAAGTTTTCCTACATTATATTTAGTAATAGCTTATCAGTGGTGACTATGTAAAGCTGATATAGCAGAAATGTACTGTAAAAATCAAGCAGTTAGTTAATGATGCAATCAAACAGACGGTTAACAGCAATTATTATATGTTGCGATCAAACTTATAGCAAAATTTGGTAGTTTTGTATGTTTGGCATCATCTGAGATCTCCCTGATAAAAACAAAACAATAGAAACCATCACAGAATTGGTTGTAATGGGACTTGTATTGGTTTTAATGGAAATTGCTATGGGTTTCTGGTCACCTTCTATTGGTGGCTTGTTAAAACCAATAAGTCCTAATGGAATATGTCCCATTTTTTTTAAAGTTGATGGTTTGTAATGGTATTTATAGTGGAAGCTATTAGAATTTCTGTGATGGTTTCCTCTCAGCGATATGCACATGATATTATTATGATGCAAAAACGTGCACATTTTCATAAGCATGCAGTTCTGTTTTGATGTCCTCGGGCCGGTCCGTGTATCAGACGGATGTGGTTTGCTCTCAGTCGTGTGTGTGACGTTCTGTCTGCTCTGAAATCCTCAGCTGGGAGTCGCCAGACTAATACTTAATTTGTAGTGACTAACTTATTGTTCAGACAGCTGCCGCTGTTGTCCAGCAGACTCATTCATTCGTGGAATTCTCTCTGATTAACCGTCTTGCAAAATCTGTCTGCAGTTTGCAAATAATCTTTGGTAAAGGAAAAGCTGAACAAATAACAAGGTGATATCAGCAAGAACTCGCTGGGAAAAGAACTTGCTGTGCAGTTTGGGCTTTGTCGTAAATAATGTTCCTTGTATTCGCAGCTCCTTGAAAACTCTAATCTCTGTTTTTAGAAGTTGTCTTGCCCTTGTTTGTCTAGACAGATACTCACTTACGCCTGAGCTGATGATGTTCTCTGGAAATGAAAGCAACACTCCCGAAAATGTCCAGTTTATCAAGTTAGTCAGCGCCGGTTTGTTCTGAAGAACTCCTCGGGACTTCTTGTTTCTCGAGTGAAGGATCTGAACGACTTGTTTTGATTATTTTTATGTTGCTGCTGGTAGTCAAAAGCAGTTTGACCTAGGGCTGCTCGATTATGCCAAAAATCATAATCACGATTATTTAACACGATTATTAGCGGGCCGTATAAACAAAAAAATTATTATGCAAATCTAAAGTATTCAGTTAACAGCCTACTATAGAAATTGAATAATCAAATGTAAAATAAAACAGCGTAGAATTAAACTTCCTTTGTTTCTTATTAAAGCTACAAAAGACCTTCTGTGAAGAGCAGTGAGTGATGTTGTCTTTTGTTGTTTGATTAATATTAAGCACACAGTCGGAGCAGGAATATAGCGCGCTGTCTCTTTAAGAGCCGCACGGATACAATTTACTGTTACACACGTATTTTCAGTATCATCTGTTTACATTCATTCATTACATAACCGACGAGGGTTTACGTGAATAATCACTAATGCACATTTTTGCGTGTATTTGAGCGTTTAGTCTCATACGTTCAGCTAAAGGATGACGTCACATGCTCCGTCTCTGAGCGAATACACAGATATCCTCCTGAGGAACAGAGCAAGCTCTCTTTAAAACATTAATAAATCTAATCAACTCAAGCACGTCCAATTTTGCAAAAGTCACGTTACATGATTTTACTGATTTACACGTGAAAATGGGCTTTTATGGAGTGAAAGCGCAGCTGGAAAGGGGGCGGAATGGGGCGCCATAATCGTTTTATCTCGATTATTGTATTTTCATAATCGTTGGAAGCCGAAATCGAAATCAAAACTGAATTTTGATTAATTGCACAGCCCTAGTTTGACCAATAGCGTGCAGGCATTCTACACAATCGACCAATCGTGGCGTGCGAGAGGCGGGATCTACAGAGAACAATCAAAGCGATGCACACACAAAAATAAGACAAAACCTAGACATTTTAGGCAAATCCCGGGAAAAAGAGGACGTACAATACTAATCAAAAGTTTATAAACAGTAAGATTTAAAAGTTTTTTTTTAAAGAAGTATCTTCTGCTCACCAAGCCTGCATTTATTTGATCCAAAATACAGCAAAACAGTAATATTGTGAAATATTTAAAATAACTGCTTTCTATATGAATATATGTTAAACTGTAATTTATTCAGCTGTATTTTCAGCATCATTACTCCAGTCTTCAGCGTCACATGATCCTTCAGAAATCATTATTATTATCAATATTTAAAACATTTTTTTTCAGGATTCTTTAATCAATAGAAAGATCCAAAGATCAGCATTGATCTGAAATAAAAAGCTTTTGTAACATTATACACAACTATACCATTCAAAAGCTTTGAGTCAGAATAATTTTGGGAAAGAAATTATAGAAATTAATACTTTTATTTAGCAAGGATGCATGCTTAAATGTATCAAAAGTGATGATAAAGACATTTATAATGTTACAAAAGATTTCTGTTTCAGATAAATGCTGTTCTTCTGAACTTTATTCATCAAAGAAACCTGAAAAAAATCTGTTTTCAACATAATAATAATAATAAATGTTTTTTGAGCAGCTAATCAGAATATTATTATGATTTCTGAAGGATCATGTGATGCTGAATACTGGATGCTGAAAATTCAGCTTTGAAATCACAGAAATAAATTACATTTTAACATATATTCAAATAGAAAGCAGTTATTTTAAATAGTAAAATATTTCACAATTTTTTCTTTTGCTGTTTTTGGATCAAATAAATGCAGGCTTGGTGAACAGAAGAGACTTCTTTAAAAAAACATTAAAATCTTACTGTTTATAATCTTTTGATAGGTATTGTCCGTCCTCTTTTTCTCCAGGATTTCTAAATTGCCTAAAATGTCTAGGTTTTGTCTTATTTTTGTGTTTGCATCGCTTTGATTGTTCTCTGTAGATCCCGCCTCTCGCACGCCACGATTGGTCGATTGTGTAGAATGCCTGCACGCTATTGGTCAAACTGCTTTTCGGTCATTACCTTCAGCAAGTATGAAAGCAATAGGAACAAAGCCAAACCCTGGACACTTTAGGCAATTTAGAAATCCTGGAAAAAAAGCACCCTACGTCCGCTGCAATCCCGTTTAAAGACCACAAGCGAAGCAGAATGAATGTGAATTGGCTTGAAGCTCAAAGCTGCTGTTTCTTTATTGTTGTTTTGCGGGATGGAAGCCTGTTTGTTTCTGTGCACAGAAATGGTGCTTTAAGCAGATTTTTGGGTTTAACATTTTCCTGGATGTTATAATCAAGTCGACTCGTGGAACAGACTTCAAGTGCTCGGCTCTTTTCATTACAAGCTGCGTCTTGGAAACAGAAAGTGGATTCATGATCGCTGAAGCCAGGAGAGATAGACGTGTGTCAGCGTCTGTCAAATATGATTATCACTCGATCTCTCCTGGCTTCTGTGGACATGAAGAGTTCAATAAAGACATGTGACGTCTCAAAATACAAAAGCAAACATTTTGCATGCAAAATTAAGATGTTTTGCATTTTTGGACACATTTAACCTTTGTTCCTGTCATTGTTTTATCGAGACGGTCATGCTTGATTTTTGTCAGACATGCAAATCTAGAGATCATCATCTATTTATAACAAGTACATCAAATTAAAGGAATAGTTAATTCAAAAGTTAAACATTCTGTGATCAATTACTTACCTACTATTTACTGTCTTTATGACCCTTCGGTTGAAGCTGTGGTTGAATGGACTTTCAGTCGCTCCATTTCATTTAAATATCTTCATTTGTGTTTTGAAGATGAGCAAAAGTCTTATGGATTTCTTATGACACGAGGGTGCATAGACATTAATTTACATTTTTGAGTGAATTATCCCTTTAACACTTGCATTTCACAATATTTGATAGGACTGAATCTACACTGAAAAAAATGCTATTAAATGTTTTTAAGGTAAGTGGTTGCAATCAATTTATTTTAGCTACATTTAAATAAATAAAAAATATGTTGAAAGTCAGTCAACTAAATTTGTTCATTTAAATGTAGCTAAAATAAATTGATTGCAACCACTTAATTTACTAAATAAAAACATTTAGTAAATTCAATGAATCATTTTTTTCAGTGTAATTGCATCCTCAAATTCTCATTACTGTAAAAAAATCTGTCTCATATGGAAAAAAGATATTGTAAAAATTATATGATTTTAAATGCATCATATATTTGTTGTGCTGCCTTTAATATTGATTTCCATACTGTAAAAAATTAAGTCATGGTTTTTCCATTATTTTAAGTCAGTAATAATTTAACAACCAAAAAAAATCTAACCAATTTCAACTTAATATTTTAAGTCAGTTTAATATAATTTACATTGAAATTACTTGTTATAAATAAAATTTGAAGACAGCAACTGAGCTTATGTTTTTTAAGTTAAAGTAGGTGGATTTAGTTTTTTTATACAGTGCATGTAAAATAACTGTTGCAGTGTGTGTGTATATATATATATATTATTATTATTATTATATATTTTTTTAAGTCTTTAATTACATTTTAACAACCAAGAAGCATGTCTAAACAATTTAATTCATGCAACTTTCACCATTTAATAATTATAATTTTTTTTACAGTAATAGGGCATCATAGGATTTATGCAACATATCATTTTGTTATTTCTTTCTTTTAATTTGAGAGTGTTTTTGGTCTGGTGTTGCATCTTCTTCTTCGTCTGTGAGATCGTGGTCCGTGTCTGTCAGGATAAGTGTGAACGGTTAACGAGAAACACACATGAGACGTGAGCGTGACACAGACCCCCCCCCACTGTACAGATGAGATCAGCTCCTCGCTCTTCGTCTGAAGCGGCTGTTGTGTTTGGGATGGAGGCCGGAGCAGATCGTCCCTTCGGGGGAAGACGGGATGGTTTGTCCTCCTAACAGGATATTACAGCTGCCGGTTTCCTTTGATCCTTTGTGTTTTGTGACTCTTATAGTTTGCCGGTAGCTGCTAGACATTGTGGGCAGATCTGGCAAGAAGTCTTTGTCACCCATGTAAACAATGTGGTTGTCAATTATAATGAGATTAGATTTTTTTGTTGAAAAGGAGCTACATGCAGACACAGATCAGCTGAAGATGCGTCACAGAAAAATGTCTTTCTGCTCCCTGACCTCGTTTCACTGGAAAACTGCTGCGGTTCCTCAAACCTTCTTGTAGATCATAAACAACAGGCTTTTCTTGTTCCTGTAATTCTACACTGATGATGCAGTCATTAGGGCTCTATGAAATCAGTTTTATTTTTTCCCAAATTCCATTTTATTTTTTTCAAAATTCTATTTTTTTTCCGTTTAATTTTTCTGGATTCCGTTTGTTCCCGTTTTAATTTTTCTGGATTCCGTTTTTTTTTTCCCGTTTTAATTTTTCTGGATTCCGTTTTTTTTTTTTCCCGTTTTCATTTTTCTGGATTCCGTTTTTCCCCGTTTTCATTTTTCTGGATTCCGTTTTTCCCCGTTTTCATTTTTCTGGATTCCGTTTTTCCCCGTTTTCATTTTTCTGGATTCCGTTTTTTTTTTTTTTTTTTTTGTTTAAATTTTTCTGGATTCCGGGTTTTTTTTTTTTTTCGTTTAAATTTTTCTGGATTCCGTTTTCTTCACGTTTAAATTTTTCTGGATTCCGTTTTTTCCCCCTTTTTAATTTTTATGGATTCCGTTTTTTCCCGTTTTAATTTTTCTGGACTCCTTTTTAATGGTCAAATTAAATTCCATTAATCAAAACGCATGTCTAATTAATTAAAATCATGAAACTTATACAATTTAACATTAATTTATTAAAAGTGTAACAAAAATTACGTTTAGGGTCATATGAAATGTTTATTTTTTCTCACCTTATGTTTTATTATTACCAAATTCTGTGTTTTAGCATCTAATTATTTGAATGCATACAAACTATTATTATTTATTCTTACAGTAGCTTATGAAATGCCCCCCCCCCCCTTCAGAAATTCTGTGTTGTGTATATAAATTTTACTGATTATCAGATGAAGCCATAAAGCATTGATTTAATTTAAATTTTAATTAATGAAAATTAAACACATTTAATTTTTTGGCAAATAAAGGGGATTTAATATTAAAATTAAAACATGGAAGAAATATTTTGTGATTATTTATTAAAAAAATAAAGTTTATTATTTTTCAACAGCAGTAGTAGTATTACGTACATTCTAGTAAATAATAGTAATATAGCTATTTCTGACACAATGTCTTCAAGTTAAACAGGACTTTTATTTTGACGGGTTGCCGAGTAAAGTTCTGTGTGTATATGATATGACTAGTTTTACTCAAATGAAATGGTAAAATGCTGGTTTTGATCAGTTTTGGAGATATTGTTGATGTATTTATGTCTTCATTGAGACGTCAGACGCTGAAATCACGCGCTCTGTGTATGTAGTAAACAAAACCCTGCTCCATTCACACAGAGACACATGCAGGATTCAGATTCACATCAGATACTAGTCCAGATCACCATTTGATTTAAGACCTACTTTTGATTAATGCATCCAAACTTTGACAAACTCCGTCACATTAAACTATAAATACAGTTATGACTGGATTCAGTCCGTGTTTTCTGCATCACAGACATCATAGAGCTCTAGATCTGGCAACCGAACAGACGTCTTTGTCACCCATGTAAACAATGTGGTTGTCAATTATAATGAGATTATTTGGATTTTTTTGTTGAAAAGGAGCTACATGCAGCTGAAGATGCGTCACAGAAAAATGTCTTTCTGCTCCCTGACCTCGTTTCACTGGAAAACCTTCTTGTGGATCATAAACAACAGGCTTCATTTGTTCCTGTAATTCTACACTGATGATAATGCAGTCATGAACATGAATCTACAGAGCAGCATCTATGTATATGAAATTAAATGTATAGTTCATCCTAAAATGAACATTCAGTGATAATTGCGTAACCTCATGGGTGAATGAAGGCCTAATTAAATGTCTTTATGAACTTTTTGAAGCGATGAAGTTTTCTTTCAGTGACTTTCAAGCACTTTAGGTTTCATCAAAAATATCGTAATTTGTGTTTTGAAGATGAACAAAAGCCTTATGGATTTTTAATGACATGAAGATCACTAAATGATGAGAGAATTTACATTTTTTGTTAATAATTATATTTGGCATTATTTTGTTCACAGCGCTGCTTGATTTAGAAAAAAATACAATTGCGATATTTGTTTTTCTGATTAAAAATTGTGATTTCAATTTAAAATATGATTTAAAAAAATTACACATTTGTTTTGCTTGTTTGTATGGCTGCAAATTTGGCCAAGAATTTGTGATTATTTATAAATATGACTATAATTGTAATAATGATCATCTTTATTATTATTATTATTATTACTAAAGTATAAAAAAAAATAAAAAATATTACTATTGAAACATTTAACTGTAAAATGAAAAAAAATATATAGTAATTTTTTATGTTACAACTGTAAAATTACAATATTAATATTCATGGCTGTTTTTATTTCTTTAATTTTAATGGAAAACTTAAATTAAAGCATATCTTTTATTCTTCTCATTACAACTTTGTGAAAATAGTTTTGTGATTTGATTATTGCCATATTTCAGTTTTGGGTTGGTTTTTATTAGTGCTGTCAAACGGTTAATCTCATTCAAAATAAAAGTTTTTGTTTACATGATATATGTGTGTGTACTGCGTATATTTATTATGTATATGTAAATACACACACATGCATGTGGGTCAAAGAGGAAAAAAGGGTTTAAGTATAAAAACAATAAGTGTAATACTGCTTTAAATTGTTGTTTTTTTCCCCCAAAAAATGAAAAAGTTTTCCGTTTAATTTAATTGCAATTTTGTTTTTGTTTTTCTGAGCAAAAAATAAATATCATACATTTTTCCCTGATTTACCACTAAAATGTCATTCAGTGTAACAGTCTTATCAGGCATATTTACAACAAAAATCAATTTATGACATATTAAAAGACTAATTGCTTTCACCCCAAATACTAATTAGTTGTAATTTTACATTTTTTAAATTTGCCACTATCCTAAGTTTCACCCATTTGTCAATAATACATTTTTACTAATTTAAAACACAATAAAATTTAATATGCTGCCTTATTATTTTATATATTTTAATATGTACAAGTCAAAATAAGCATGTTGTTTGACTTTTTACATAAATATTGTTACACTGAATAACAATGTAACATTATTTCAACCAAATTTTGACATTTTATTCTCCAAAAACTTATTTGAAACCTTAAAAGCAGACTTTAATGTGCTTTTTATGGACATAAAATCACTTTTGTAAATTTATTTTGATGCGGACATCTTAACATCTTTGACTCATGTATATATCTAAGAAAAAGGTGTTATGTTTATACTGTATATTAAATATATTTATAAATAATATGAATTATTTGAATATACATACGTATATGCATGTAAATATATACATGCATGTGTGTGTATTTATATATTCATAATATATATATATATATGTACACAGTATGCACACATATATTATGTAAACAAAAACTTTTATTTTGGATGCGATGAATCTTTTGACAGCACTAGTTTTGATTAATAATCATGCAGATCTATTTACTCATAAACTGATACAAGCATAGACTGTAGTTCCTGTAGTTTGTCTCAGAGTTGTTGATTTGGGGTTTGTGGTGTCTTTGTTGGGTCGACGCTCTGCTAATTATCCGGCCTTGACCTCGTGACGCATCGCTGTGTCTCTGAGGCCCGAGGCAGAGCTTTCTGATAAACACATGTGCTCCGATCCGGCGCTGAGGAAACACTGCTCTTCACAGGAAGAGGAAACAGCTGCGCTGCAGAACCTGTGTTTAACACATTCAATCCCACCGATCACAATAGTGACCGTAAAACAAGTTTCATTTATAAAGCTCTAAAAACCTTACTGACTGGTGTTTAGTGACTTCCTGCAAATATGGAAACAATAAAGCGTCTCATTGAAATATGTGCAGATTGTCACATGACCAGAATCTTGAGAAGATGATAACTGCATCAAAGCTCTGAAACAAAAGGCTAGTAAAGTGTGTTAACATAAAGATATGATACAGATTTTTGGTACACGTGATCTTTAGGGTGTCTAGTATTAATATATGCATTTGCATATATTTAGTTTTGTTGAGTGTGGTCATAGAGTGAGTAAACATGTTGATGACCGCTGGGATAACAGTGAGTTTAGGTATACAATATAAATCCAGATGCAGTTGTTGGTGAAAATTGCACTAAAATGTTGAAATGACAATATATTGCACTAAATTAAAAATTCAAATGTTACAAAAAATTTACAATAACGATGTTGTAATACTCGTAGCATTAATGTAAAAATGTGATGTTATATTTTACAAAAAGTAACAATTTTGAAATGCGGTGATTTTTTTGTCTTTTATCTCAGTTATTCCTATCAATGTTGCATAAGGTTTTTTTATGCATAATAATGTGATCAAACAGTTAAAAATAGCTGGTCTGAGATATATAACAATTTTTATGATTGCAGAAATATGTGATTTCAGTACACACATTATCCCACCGACCATAAAACACAATTTTTCACACACTTTTCCAAAAAAAATAAAAAATTATAGTTATTGATTATTTCAAAGGGTTACTTATGACACATCATTTGGATTTTTTCATGTCTGGGAAAATTTTTGGATTAAACGGGTTAAGACCCACGGCGTCCCGTTCATCAACAGTGTGTCCTAAAGAGCTCGTTCTATCATTACCTCACAGTTCTGCGGCGCCTGACCCGTCTGTTCCTCACAAACATGATCATATGACTTCAGAGGAACAGAAACCACTCAAAAGTTTGGAATAGTTAAGATGCTTTGGATTGAAATCTTTTCTAGTCACCAGATCATTGATCATTTACTTGATCAAAATACAGTGAAAAGAATAAAATTACTACAATTTACAAAACTGTCTTCTGTTTAAATTTGTATTGAGAATTCAAAAAATTCTCAGCTTTGCATCACAGAAATAAATAAATCATGTAAGGGATAATAATGCACGGCTAGCTGATTTTAATGCACGGTGTGGAGGCCTCCGTGAAGTGCATTAAAATCGTTTAATGCAAAGCTAGCCGTGCATTATCCCGCTTATACTATGGTCATTTGCCAGCATTGATAAGTTAAAGCTGTTAATGATGTTTGCAGTGCAATATTTGACCAGACGGGTAAAAATTATGGTTATTTTCATCAGTTACGGCTCGTTAGCGCCAGCATTCTGTCCGGTTTAAATCAAACACAGAGATGAAATAGTGAGGTAAGATCACATTTATTTGAATGAATTAGGCTTTAGCATTTATTTCAATTAATTATCGATCTCTCTCTCTCTCTCTCTAGACACACAGGTAGTTCCAAGTCAGTTTAATTACAATTCAATATTAATGCGCTGCTTTAATTGATGCACACAAACACACACACATCACTCGCACACAAACACACACACACACACACACACACACACACACACACACACACACACACACACACACACACACTCACACACACACACACAAACCCACACACATCACTCGCACACAAACACACACACACACACACACAAACACACACACACATCACTCGCACACACAAACAAACAAACACACACACACACACACACACACACATCACTCACACACACAAACACAAACACACACACACACACACACACACACACACACACACACAAACACAAACACACACATCACTCGCACACACAAACACACACACACCACCGTCTCCAAATCAAGCTGCCTATTCACTGCTAGACAGACAAAGAAGACTGGCAGATGAGGTAGCACGTATAGTGGGAATGCAGCGTGCCAGACAAGCCAGATATTATAATGCCCGGCATAAAGATGCGCAGTTTAAACCAGGTGATCTGGTTTGGTTCCGTTCGCATCCTATCTCTAGTGCTCCTAACAGGTTTTCAGCTGTTTTTCAGCACACACACATCGAGTGATGTGTGTGTGTTTGTGTTTGTGTGTGCGAGTGATGTGTGTGTTTGTGTTTGTGTGTGCGACTGATGTGTGTGTGTGTGTGTGTGTGTGTGCGAGTGATGTGTGTGTGTTTGTGTTTGTGTGTGCGACTGATGTGTGTGTGTGTGTGTGTGTGTGTGCGAGTGATGTGTGTGTGTTTGTGTGTGTGTGTGTGTGTGTGTGTGTGTGTGTGTGTGTGTTTGTTTGTGTGTGCGAGTGATGTTTGTGTGTGTGTGTGTTTGTGCTTGTGTGTGCGAGTGATGTGTGTGGGTTTGTGTGTGTGTGTGTGTGTGTGTGTGTTTGTTTGTGTGTGCGAGTGATGTTTGTGTGTGTGTGTGTGTTTGTGTGCGAGTGATGTGTGAGTGTGTGTGTGTGTGTGTGTGTGTGTGTGTGTGTGTGTGTGTGTGTGTGAGTGTGTGTGTGTGTGTGTGTGTGTGTGTGTTTTGTGTGTGTGTGTGTGTGTGTGTGTGTGTGTGCGAGTGATGTGTGTGTTTGTGTTTGTGTGTGCGAGTGATGTGTGTGTGTGTGTGTGTGTTTGTTTGTTTGTGTGTGCGAGTGATGTTTGTGTGTGTGTGTGTGTTTGTGTGCGAGTGATGTGTGTGGGTTTGTGTGTGTGTGTGTGTGTGTGTGTGTGTGTGTGTGTGTGTTTGTGTGCGAGTGATGTGTGTGTGTGAGTGTGTGTGTGAGTGTGTGTGTGTGTGTGTGTGTGTTTGTGTGCGAGTGATGTGTGTGGGTTTGTGTGCATCAATTAAAGCAGCGCATTAATATTGAATTGTAATTAAACTGACTTGGAACTACCTGTGCATTAAACAGTTTTAATGCATACCTGCCAGCCAATCAGAATCGAGTATTCAGACAGACCATGGTATAATACAATATATCACATAGAAAATGGCTGTTTTAAATTGTAATAATATTTCACTGTTTTTACTGTATTTTTTTTTTTTTTTTTTTTTTTAAATGCAGCCTTGGTGAGCAGAAAAGACTTCTTTCAAAAATAATAAAAATTATAGTGTAGTGTATATATTAGTGTTATTATGTTTTTTAAGGTTGAGTGGATTTTGAATGGCTGTCAAAGTTTTTATCATTTATTAGCTGGAAATCTCTGAAAGTGATTGTAATGATATCGTTTGTCTGTGTCGTTATCATTATAGTTGTGGTGTGGACTCGTATTGAATCTTTACAGTTATTGTTCTCAGTGTGAAAGGGCTTTTATGGACTGATGCTATGGTGCTTTTATGGTGTTTTTGTCCTTTTTGAAGCTTGTATGTGAAACAGTTGTGTAAAATTCTTCATAAATCAGGTTTGGAGAGACTCATGAGTGAGTAAATAATGACAGAACTGTGATTTTTGTGGTGAGATGGTGCTTTTAGGTTCTTGTGGTGAATGTTGGTTGATGTTTTAATGTTCTTGGTTCTTGGCGGGTTGCTCATTCCTCATAATAGCTGCGTCTCTGTCACGGACGCGCTGCTAATTGCAGGGCTGCTTTGACTCACCTCCGTCAGTGCATTTAGTGTCGGCTGACATCACCGTCTCAAAACGCTCCGTCATCGCTGAAGCACGCCTGTCCTGACACGAATGGCAGGTTCATCCACAGACAAACGCCGTATGTCTGTCTGCTGGGGTTTTAGTAGAGATGCACCAATGTATTGGCTGATAAAAGCAGTTATCTGCTGATTGTTTAAATCAGCAGATAACTGCCCTACGTTAATGCAGGTTCAGATAACTGCCCTACGTTAATGCAGGTTCAGGGTTGCCGGATTTGTGGTTTTCCCTTCATCAAACATTATTTGTAGAGCACCTTTTATCTAATAATCGCAAAGAGCTTTGTGCTTTAAGTTCTGATAAAAACAAAGTATCAGCTCTCAAATTATGTCCATTTTATCACAAAATTCAGACAATAAATGCCATTTTGTCGCTCTTAAATGTGGCGCGACAAATCTCTGTAGCTTCAGTGCGAGTCTCTTCCACTTTATTACAAGTTATAGCACAAAATAAACATAAATGATCATCAGAAGGCATTGAGAGAACTAGTACAACTTACTGAAATGAATCACGTCGCATGTAATCGATCAGTCCATGTTTAAACTGCGGAAAAATGTCAATAAAACAGCTTATGATCAATATGAATCTTAGCATTTACCTCAGGGGAGTTCTCCAGTGTTCACAATTGGTTAGTTAGCTATAAAAACACTAGAGAGAAGTTATTTATATTTGGATGTTTGAATAAATCTGACATGAAGATGAGTTTTTATGAAATCTACCTTATGCGTAATTGAGTTGCATACAGTTTTTATTTGAGTGTGATTATTGTATTGAAAAATAAATAGCAGTTGAATATAATGGATGTTCATTTTAGCCTCTAATATTATAGTAATGTGTTATGAGAGGGTTCCCTGTAGTTCACTACATATTGGTATCGATTCTGAATAATCAGCTTTCGGTATGAGATTTTTAGTATCTGTAGTTTTTACTTATTGTATCGGGGCGATGTGTGAGCGTGTGTGTTCGTCTCAGACGGATCTCAGTGTTATGTCTCTGACCGCAGGCGAGGCGTGAGCTTGTGCTCCGTTATCTCTCTCGGTATCGGTCGCACGCAGCTACATGCCTGGACCTTGTGTGGTTTGGATCAGGATCTGGTTACAGAAGATCATGAGAAATTGTGAAACCTGTTTTTCTTCCGTTCCCAGTCTTTTGTGGTTTTTCCCCTTTCCTCTCTCTTCCTTGTACACACACACACACACACACACACACACACACACACTCACACACACTCACACACTCACACACACACACACACACACACACACACACACACTCACAAACCCGCACACTCACACACACACTCACACACACACACACACACACACACACACACACTCACTCACTCACACACACACACACACACACACACACACACACACACACACACTCACACACACACACACACACACACACACACACACACACACACACACACACACACACACTCACACTCACACTCACACTCACACACACACACACACACACACTCACAAACACACACACACACACACCATGAGAGAGATCCAGTCTGTTTATCATCTGTCTGTCTGTCGAGCATGTGCTGCTCTAGTCATAGGGTTTCAGTGTGAGTGTGTGTGTGTGTGTGAGTGTGTGTGAGTGTGTGTGTGTGTGTGTGTGTGTGTGTGATCATCAGAAATGATCTTCAGAAATCATAATAATATGCTGATTTGCTCCTCAAGAAACATTTATGATTATTATCAATGTTGAAAAACAGTTCAATAGTTTTGTGGAAAACGTGACGCATTTAATTTTTCAGGATTCACAGATGAATATAAAGTTCAAAAGAACAGCATTTATTTGAAATGGAAATCTTTTGTAACATTATACATGTCTTTAATGTTACATTTGATAAATTTAATGCATTTTTGATGAATAAAAGTATTAATTTCTTTTTTTAAAAACATTCTGTTGATTGGTAAAGTGTATATATATATATATTTATAGTATAGTGTAAGCAGTGAAAGAGCCAGTGTTTTGCTGATGATCTCTGTCATGTCTTTTTTGTTGGATGGGTGTGTACAGTAAGTACAGTAGACACTGTCCCGAGCCGTCCCACTCTTTCATTATAGGTCATTGATTGATTGTCTGTATCAGTGTGTTTCTGTCACACTCGCTGTGATCTGTTATCAGCTTCAGACTCTCTTCAGCGAGCGCCGGCTATTTTAGTCTCCATTAAGAGCTCCTGTCTGAGTGTGTGAGTGAGTTAATAATTAAGTGCTCTGGCAGCGGCCCAGGTGAAGCTAAAGCTAGTCTGGACTCTGTTTGCCCGTCTATGAGCCATATGCTGCTGGCAGAGACGCGAGGAGATGGGCTTTGTTTCTGGACGATGCAGCAGTTTGCGGTCAGGTCGAGTCGAGCTGAGGCCTGAAGAAATCCAGCCTCAGGTGAACTTCAGTCTCATAAAGCAGCAGCACGTCTGAGAAACGTGGAGTTAGTTTAGTTAACCTAGAGATCATGTGCTGGTTTTGTTCATCTGTACTGATGGTGCTTTGGTTTGGTTGAAGGTTTGCGTGGCGTTCGGCTCTTTTGTGTTCAGAGAGACTCACACAGACGCTTCAGTGTCTGGAGCCGTAAATAGCAGATGGGGTGTGTGGGAATATAGAGACACCCCTGAGACTCACACACACACACACACACACACACAGAGACACACACACACACACACACACACACACACACAGAGACACACACATACTCACAGAGACACACACACACACAGACACACACTCACAGAGACACACACACACACACACACTCACAGAGACACACACACACACACTCACAGAGACACACACACACACACTCACAGAGACACACACACACACACACACTCACAGAGACACACACACACACACACACTCACAGAGACACACACACACACACTCACAGAGACACACAC
>CM041803.1:353614-361114 GCA_023376895.1 Aspiorhynchus laticeps
TATAATAATGTTTTGTAATCTGAGTGGTACTGGTAGGAATTCGTGGGGAATTCAAGCATGCTGCCGCGTCATTACATCACGTCTGTAAACATAAAGAAGTTTTCATATCTCATGTGAGGATCCTGCAGGTGGCGGATCGTTTATAGCCTTTTCTCACAGCAGCTGGAATAATTAAACGTATCATTTTGATGGTGGATTGTGATCCAGAAAGGTTTATGTGTTTATGAAATCCGATTATATTCCAGTTTTAAATGTGCATCTGATTACAGATAGCCTGGGATTACACAAGATTTGTATTTTAAAGAAAACCAGTTCAAAGGAAGAATAATCAGCTTTTTGGGTTAAAAATTAAATAATTTATTTATATGAAATTCATACAGAATGATTCGTACAGAAATCTACATGATAATGCACACTATATACACATAGTGACGCAATGCTGATGTTGTTAACATTAACAATTTGAGAACAAAGTATAACAGTAATAATAATTTGCACGGTTTGATGTGATATGAGCTAACTGATCGTTAGATTTGATCGTAAAGTTTTACTTGATTATTGGAGTATGTTTTACAAGAAAATACTACTTCAAAATTTCATGTTTAATTCAATGTTTTTCTTGCCCTTTCTTTTAATTATTTGTGAAATTTATCAGCGATTCTGAGTGAAAATGTTTCAAATTAAATTCTACGTTAATTTAACATAAACTGAATATGTAGCACTCAAAAAAAACTGATTGGAAACATTTTCACTAAGATTTTTTTCTTTATTCTTGCCCTTTCTTTTTAATTATTTGTGAAATTTACCAGAAATTCTGTATGACTTTTTTTTTTATTAAATTCTACATTAATTTAACATAAACTCAATATGTAGCCACTCAAAAAAACTGATTAGAAACAGTTTTCACAAGTAAATTTCACAAATAATTACAAGGAAATTGCCCTTTCCTTTTAATTATTTGTGAAATTTATCAGCGATTCTGTGTGAAAATTGTTTCAAATTAAATTCTACGTTAATTTAACATAAACTCAATATGTAACCACTCAAAAAAAGCTGATTAGAAACAGTTTTCACTCAGAATTTACAAGTAAATTTCACAAGTGATTACACGGAAATGGCAAGCAACACTGAATTTAATGGTCTTTTGGAAACTGGAATAGTGTTTTTGTGTGAAATGCTCTCTAATGTTCTTGAAAACAATAATAGTTTATAGTGCATGAAGACAGTTTCCAGTCTCAGGTTTGATCTCTGATGAAGCGAGCGACTCATTCCAGAGCGATGAAGCACAGGCTGGAGTTTACCCAGAGTCTGGAATGTTATTTTGCCCGCGGGGCAGGAAGGTGCACCTGGCATCGGCCCGAACACAACCGCGGCTGGAGCGACTCCAAGCGCTCAAACGCCTGACACAGTGTGCTGAAGCAAAAACATCTGAGAACATTTTGCATGCGTTTCCATCCAGTAGTCACTTAGTCATTAGCATTTAAAGGTGCCATAGAATGCATTGATGCAATATTTTAAATTGTTCTCTGATATCTACACAGAAGGTATGTGGTAAGTGCAAAAAATCTCCAGAAACAGTTTTACATGTGCATTTACAACCCTAGGATTTCTCCCCAGAATGAAACGGTCTGTTATTGGCTTATTTGGAGGGTCATGAATAATAATGTTGAGCTCTGCTCTGATTGGCTGTTTCACAGTGCGTCTAAATGTTGAGCTCTGCTCTGATTGGCTGTTTCACAGTGCGGCTCAATGTTGAGCTCTGCTCTGATTGGCTGTTTCACAGTGCGGCTCAATGTTGAGCTCTGCTCTGATTGGCTGTTTCACAGTGCGGCTAAATGTTGAGCTCTGCTCTGATTGGCTGTTTCACAGTGCGGCTCAATGTTGAGCTCTGCTCTGATTGGCTGTTTCACAGTGCGGCTCAATGTTGAACTCTGCTCTGATTGGCTGTTTCACAGTGCGGCTCAATGTTGAGCTCTGCTCTGATTGGCTGTTTCACAGTGCGTCTAAATGTTGAGCTCTGCTCTGATTGGCTGTTTCACAGTGCGTCTCAATGTTGAGCTCTGCTCTGATTGGCTGTTACAGTGCGGCTCAATGTTGAGCTCTGCTCTGATTGGCTGTTTCACAGTGCGTCTAAATGTTGAGTTCTGCTCTGATTGGCTGTTTCACAGTGCGGCTCAATGTTGAGCTCTGCTCTGATTGGCTGTTTCACAGTGCGGCTCAATGTTGAGCTCTGCTCTGATTGGCTGTTTCACAGTGCGGCTCAATGTTGAGCTCTGCTCTGATTGGCTGTTTCACAGTGCGTCTAAATGTTGAGCTCTGCTCTGATTGGATGTTTCACAGTGCGTCTCAATGTTGAGCTCTGCTCTGATTGGCTGTTTCACAGTGCGTCTCAATGTTGAGCTCTGCTCTGATTGGCTGTTTCACAGTGCGGCTCAATGTTGAGCTCTGCTCTGATTGGCTGTTTCACAGTGCGGCTCAATGTTGAGCTCTGCTCTGATTGGCTGTTTCACAGTGCGTCTAAATGTTGAGTTCTGCTCTGATTGGCTGTTTCACAGTGCGGCTCAATGTTGAGCTCTGCTCTGATTGGCTGTTACAGTGCGGCTCAATGTTGAGCTCTGCTCTGATTGGCTGTTTCACAGTGCGTCTAAATGTTGAGTTCTGCTCTGATTGGCTGTTTCACAGTGCGGCTCAATGTTGAGCTCTGCTCTGATTGGCTGTTACAGTGCGGCTCAATGTTGAGCTCTGCTCTGATTGGCTGTTTCACAGTGCGGCTCAATGTTGAGTTCTGCTCTGATTGGCTGTTTCACAGTGCGGCTCAATGTTGAGCTCTGCTCTGATTGGCTGTTTCACAGTGCGGCTCATTTCAGTAGCTCACAGGAAGGAAACACAGGGAAAATATATATTTCAATACTTTCTCGCGCAGTTATATCGTTGGGTAATTATACTGTATATAAAATGCGGGCATCAGGGAGCTGCTATTAATATGCGGGGCACTGAAACTGCTTTCAAATGCACGATCGACTTTTACTTTCACTTTCGTGATTCGTGATCGCTCGTACTCTGTTTATACTATGGAGCAGCAGTAGTTACCACACATTTTACAAGATCAGACGCTTGTCAGTGGTGCTCAGAATCTGTAAATCATTGGCCATCATCCTCAGTCATCTCTCCTTACTCTGTTTATGTGGTAAGTGAAATCTTATGTACTGTAATGTAACAGGCTACCGCTAGCAGCTAACCATGTCCCTTTAGTGGCTCGCGTTATTTTATTAGAACGCGTTATTTGCTTTCCGTGCCTTTCTGAATACAGACACCAACCCATCCCTGCATTTCACACCCCCTGCACAGCCTGGAGCATAACATTTATTTCCATCATCTGCCATTTTCTCTGTTGTCCTCGCTTGTTTCTTCACAATACCTGCAGAACTTCTGATGATTCGGCTGGCGGGTTTATGCAAATGTTGGGGGCGTGACTATTAGTGATGTCACAGTCGGTGTTATGTTCTGATTCGCCTATTTTTCAGCTGTCTTTTTTATTCACGAGATTTACATAAGGAGTAAACAATGGTGTTTGAGGCTCACTGTATGTCATTTCCATACAGAACTCTTATTATTCAACTATGCCAAGATAAACACAGTTTTCCATTCTATGGCACCTTTAAATATAGCTTGTGTTTAAATGTCAATAAGCTTGCTCCAGATATTAAATGCCAATTAATAGTAAAACAGAGGGATCATTACAAGAGGTGTAACTACACAGAACTGCATATAGTGCCTAAGAGAACAACTAAATTTGCTCAATCCACATTTTCAGTTAAAGGGACACTTTAAAAGGGATTCCTTTTATTTGTCATTTTTATGCTTCACATAAAAACTAAATTACGTTTCACGTCCACACCTCAGTAATTCAGTCCACAAATATAATACAAATAACTAAGGTAACACTTTATTTTAGGGTCTCTTAACTAGGTGCTTATTAGCATGCATATTACTAGAATATTAGCCATTTATTAGTACTAATTAAGTACATATTAATGCCTTATTCTACATCCCTAATCCTACCCAACACCTAACCTTAACAACTACCTTATTAACTATTAACTAGATAAAAAAGTTTGTCGAGACAAACTTTAAGTTGGCTTGAGAAAGCCGGACCAGAAAGTTTTAAAAAGTTTGAAAAGTTTAAAAAAGTTTAAGTTTTAAAAGTTTTAAAAGTTTAAGTTTTAAAAGTTTTTAGTTTGAAGCTTTTCAGTCTGAAATAGTTTGAAGTTTAACAGTTTTAAAAGCTTAAAGTTTGATTGATAGATAGATAGTCTGATTATAGATAGATAGATAGATGCTACGGACCTCAGAGTGGTTGCTAGGGTATTCTAGGTGGTTGCGCGGTTGCTAGGGTACCCGGGGTGGTTGCTATTAGGTTGCTATGGTACTCGGGGTGGTTGCTAAGGTGTTGCTACGTGGTTGCTATGGTACCCAGGGTGGTTGCTAAGGTGTTGCTACGCAGTTGCTAAGGTACCCGGGGTGGTTGCTAGGGTGTTGCTACGCGGTTGCTAGGGGATCTGGGTTGGTTGCTAGGGTGTTGCTATGCGGTTGCTAGGGTGTTGCTATGCGGTTGCTAGGGAACCTGGGGTGGTTGCTAGGGTGTTGCTATGCGGTTGCTAGGGAACCTGGGGTGGTTGCTAGGGTGTTGCTATGCGGTTGCTAGGGTAACCTGGGGTGGTTGCTAGGGTGTTGCTAGGGTACCCGGGGTGGTTGCCAAGGTGTTGCTATGCGGTTGCTAAGGTACCCGGGGTGGTTGCTAGGGTGTTGCTATGCGGTTGCTATGGTACCCGGGGTGGTTGCTAAGGTGTTGCTATGCAGTTGCTAGGGTACTCGGGGTGGTTGCTAGGGTACCTGGGGTGGTTGCTAAGGTGTTGCTATGGAGTTGCTAGGGTACTCGGGGTGGTTGCTAGGGTACCCGAGGTGGTTGCCAAGGTGTTGCTATGCAGTTGCTATGGTACCTGGGGTGGTTGCTAGGGTGTTGCTAGGGTACCCAGGGTGGTTGCTAAGGTGTTGCTATGCAGTTGCTAAGGTACCCAGGGTGGTTGCTAGGGTGTTGCTATGCGGTTTCTATGTGGTTGCTATGGTACCCGGGGTGGTTGCTAAGGTGTTGCTATGCAGTTGCTAGGGTACTCGGGGTGGTTGGTAGGGTACCCGGGGTGGTTGCTAAGGTGTTGCTATGCGGTTGCTAGGGTACCCGAGGTGGTTGCCAAGGTGTTGCTATGCGGTTGCTATGGTACCTGGGGTGGTTGCTAGGGTGTTGCTAGGGTTCACGGGGTGGTTGCTATGGTGTTGCTAAGGTGTCTCTAGCATGATTAGCATGTTACTAGCATGTCGCTAACATTTTTCATAATCCACATTTTCACATTTTCAGTTAAAGGGACACTTTAAAAGGGATTCCTTTTATTTGTCATTTTTATGCTTCACATAAAAACTAAATTACGTTTCACGTGCACACCTCAGTAATTCAGTCCACAAATATAATACAAATAACTAAGGTAACACTTTATTTTAGGGTCTCTTAACTAGGTGCTTATTAGCATGCATATTACTAGAATATTAGCCATTTATTAGTACTAATTAAGTACATATTAATGCCTTATTCTACATCCCTAATCCTACCCAACACCTAACCTTAACAACTACCTTATTAACTATTAATAAGCAGCAAATTAGGGATTTATTCAGGGAAAACTCAGGGTTAATAGTGAATAAGTATTCTAAAGTGTTACCATAACGAATAAATAAGCTAAAAATACACTAAAATAAAGTCTTTAAAATACAGTTTGCCAGCTGAACTGAAAATGCAAACAGAGTTGAACATCTTTCTGAGAAATATAAAAAAAATGTTCAAACAAAAACAGGTTTGTGAACATTGATGGTTGCACACAGTCATGTTATGTTTACTGTACTTATTTTACATTCTTTATGTAATTTTTAATTGTATTTTAAAAGCCTAACCAGGGACTGGGGCTGCAAATTAGCCATTGGCTAGAAGCCTGTTATTCTGCATTGTCCCTGTTAAAAAACAACGAAATAAATCAAATAAATGTCGTGATGGATGTGTTTTCGATTGCTGCTGGTTTAATTGTTCTCAGCCCGGCCTCGGTGGAGAATGACGTCTAAACGATGATTCAGTTTGTATTTCTCAGAATGAGTTCAACCGTCAGTCTCTCCCTCTCTCATTAAAGCATAGTTTGCATTGTTTACCACATGTCCCGCCCTCGGCGTGTTTGAGCGGCGTTACACAAACACACACAACATGTTCAGACGGATTCTTCGAGGCCCACCTGCGCCGCCGACCGCCGCTAGACCAAACACACATGTCTGTAAAACAAACATCTGCTTATCCAAACACACACGTATGCACCTTCACCAATGCTGTGCTAACACAAACCACCCGGCCTAGTTCATCCAAACCTGGTAAAGTCCTGTGACTAGTCTGAATGAGTCTCAAACGCTGAACGTATACAACAACAAATGGCCAAATTCTGATGATTGATGAAGGCTGATGTTCAATAGTTCGCCCAAAAAAGAACATTTGATGAGTTTGCATCAGAGTCTCAGCAATGGATGCTCTGCAGTGAATGGGTGCCGTCAGAATGAGAGTCTGATAAACACATCACAATAATCCACAGTCCATCAGTTAACATCTGGAGAAGACAAAAGATCAAACAAATCCAGCATTAAGACGTTTATAACTAAAATACCATAGAGTCCATAATCCATAATAACTCTTCCTGCAGTGAAAAAGTGTTCTGGTCTGAATCAGGAGAGAAATCTGCATCAGATCAAAACAGCTCTAAACTAATATGTGGCTGGATTTTTATGTGAGAGACAACAGCAGATGCACTTTTTCACTGGAGGAGAGTTATTATGGATTCATATTTGAGTTAAAAACATCTTAATGCTGGATTTGTTTCATCTTTTGTCTTCTCCAGATGTTAAATGATGGACTGTGGATTATTGTGATGTTTTTATCAGACTCTCATTCTGACGGCACCCATTCACTGCAGAGCATCCATTGCTGAGACACTGATGCAGAGATGCATTTCTACAAACCTGATGAAGACACAAACTCATCCTGATCTCAGATGAACTGAGAACGAGCACATTTTCAGTGAATGTTAATTTTTGGCTGAACTATTCCTTTAATGTCCTGTAGATGGACTATATTCACTATAATGTCACATGATCTTGTTTTTCTAAAACTCTCCCTAACCAGTCAGCATGAGGACTGCGGCCGTATGTTTTATGATGTTCGTCTGGAGTCAGACACCACAGTGTTTCTCACAGTCGGTTCTCAGTGAGCGAGAGGGTCTGTCTCTGTCTTTGTCCCTCTCTCTCTCTGTGTCTCTCTGCTTTGTCATTCCTATGGAAATTTGCAAGCAAAATGTGACACCCTGTGACCTCTCTCTCTCTCTCTCATACACTCACACACTCTCACACACACACACGCAC
>CM041803.1:366114-396114 GCA_023376895.1 Aspiorhynchus laticeps
GCGCTGCAGCGGTGAGTCTGACGCTCTCTATAGGATTTATTACAAAATGTATTTTAGAATTTTTGTCTAGTGTAATGTCTTTTATAACTTTTTGTTAATTGTATGACCTGTGTAATTTATTCTGAGATTGCCATTAAAGTAGCCTTGATGCTGGCATGGCGTTAAAAAGTGAATAAATAAATAAATAAATAAAGTGTCCTAGAGAAGCTGCTGTGTGTTTGTACGGCTGTTGGAGGGTCAGGCTGCTGTGTTTGTCTGCTTACTGTTGTTTTATATCATTGTTTTGATAGTTTCAGTCCTTGTACTTGCAAGTGTGATGTACAATTGAGATCAGCTTTCTGTGTCTGAACATCTTTTATCATTGACTGTGATGCTGACTAAACTATGAAAATATCTGCATATCCAGCATGCAAAAGTTTAGGGTCAGTAAGATTATTTTTTTTTAAGAAATTAATACTTTATTCATTAAGGATGCATTAATTTGATCAAAAGTGACAGTAAAGATATGTTTCAAAAGATTTATATTTCAATAAATGCTGTTCTTTTGAACTTTTTCTGTTCATCTGTGAATCCTGAAAAATAAAATGTATCAGTTTCCACAAAAATATTAATGTTTTCAACATTGATAATAATCAGAAATGTTTCTTGAGCAGCATATTATTATGATTTCTGAAGATCATGTGACACTGAAGACTGCAGTAATGATGCTGAAAATACAGCTTTGATAACAGAAATAAATTACAGTTTAACACATATTCACATAGAAAACAGCTGATTTACATTAGAATAATATTTCACTGTTTTTATCAAATAAATGCAGGCTTGGTGAACAGAAGAGACTTCTTTCAAAAACATTTTCAAAAATCTTACTGACCCCAAACACTGGTGTATTAATGTGTTTCTGCAGATGTTTGTCTTCTACATAATGTTCAGTATTAATTGTTCATGATTTCAGTGAATTGTTTAAAGTTTGGTCTGGTCTTTGGAACTAGTAGTTTGTTTAACTACTATTTAGTAGACATGAAAACTTTGAGATCTTTTTGAAACTTATTTTGAATTTGTTTGAATCTGATTTTTTTATTTTTGACCAGTGTCTTTTCTGAACAGTATTTTCACGTTTACTCGAGTTTTACTCATATGTGTCCCTGGAGCACAAAAGCAGTCAACAATACATTGTATGAGTCCAAATTATACATTTTTCTTTTATGACAAAAATCATTAGGATATTAAGATCATGTTCCATGAAGATATTTAGTCAATTTCCTACCATAAATATATCAAAACTTAATTTTTGATTAGTAATATGCATTGCTAAGAACTTCATTTGAACAACTTTAAAGGTGATTTTCTCAATATTTAGATTTTTTTGCACCCTCAGATTCCAGATTTTCAAATAGTTGTATCTCAGACAAATATTGTCCTATCATAACAAACCATACATCAATGGAAAGATTATTTATTCAGCTTTTAGATGAACCTTATGATTGGTTTTGTGGTCCGGGATCAAATATTAAGAATGCCATTAATAGCATGACATTCAGTGAGATTTACAGTACTTCTGTGTGTGTGTGTGTGTCTGCAGCCCAGCTGGAGTTTGTTCAGATTCTGGTGATCGTGGTGGTGATGATGATGATGGTGGTGGTGATCACGTGTCTGCTGAATCACTACAGACTGTCTGCGCGATCTCTCATCTCCCGCCACGGACGAGCGCATAGACGACACCTGCCCCTGCCGTCGGTAAGAAACACACACACACACACACACACACACACACACACACACTGTCCGTGACGGCTTCATTCACACACGCTGATGTCTGTCTCACTCCAGGCATCGCATCACAGTGGAGTAACTCTTCTAATTTTAGGTTCAGCTTGGTCACGTTATCATTGACTCACGACATTCGTGTGTGTGTGTGTGTGTGAGTGTGTGTGTGCGTGTGTGTGTGTGTGTGTGTGTGATTTTTGCTCTCACTCACTAAAGAAATCCTGACACCTAGTGGATGTTGATCATCGCTAGGAGTCTCTTCTGGATTAACTATAGGAAATTAATGTATATAAATAAAAAATATAAAAATCTGTAAACATATATGTGTCCCTGCAGCACAAAAGCAGTCATAAGTAACACAGGTATATTTGTAGCAATAGACAACAATACATTGTATGAGTCAAAATTATAAATTTTTCTTTTATGCCAAAAATCATTAGAATATTAAGATCATGTTCCATGAAGATATTTAGTAAATTTCCTACCGTAAATATATCAAAACATAATTTTTGATTAGTAATATGCATTGCTAAGAACTTAATTTGGACAACTTTAAAGATGATTTTCTCAATATTTAGATTTTTTTGCACCCTCAGATTCCAGATTTACAAATAGTTGTATCTCAGACAAATATCGTCCTATCATAACAAACCATACATCAATGGAAAGCTATTTATTCAGCTTTCAGATGATGCATAAACCTCAATTTCGAAAAATTGACACTTAAGACTGGTTTTGTGGTCCAGGGTCACATATTGTATATTTCACATCCTTATATAAATATGAGGATCTAAAGTAATCAAATGATCAGTGAACATGACATACTGAATTGAGCTGAAATCCTTGTATTATGTGAGCAAAACTAGCTCAGCTCTATTTTAAAGTGACTAAAACAAATGAAATGCTATTAAATTACTAAAAAGAATATCAGCTCAGTTTCTTGGTTCGTCCTGCATAATTTATAATGTGTTTTTCTCTGTTTTTCCTCATTTTTCGCAGGAGGGCAGTCTGTGGTCCTCTGATGGTCCCAGCTCTTCTAGTGCCATGAGTGAGGTATGATTTATTTCATCAATAACTGCATTTATGTGCAAAACGTGCTGTTCTTGCTCTATACTCTCATCCAAAGATGACTACTGTTTATTTCCAGAAAATAAGTCACACCTGACTATAGCGGTCAGAATTTAAATTGTTGAAAAAAAAAGTTGCATTCAGAAATAATGTTAAATACAGTAAATAAAACATTTACAAACATTGTAAACACTATAAACATGTATGTTAGTTCCTTTGAACACTCCACAATACATCCTTTCAATTTAACAGTACTCAAAACAAAACAGAAATTAAAAATATAAAACAAACGTAAATTATAGCGGCGCTCATTAGAAACAACATGCATTATAAATCAGCTTCAGGAAAAGAGCTGTACTAATAAACTTTAGCTCACTTACTAATTTTATTCATTTGTTTTTTATTTTATTTGTACAAATCCAAATATGTGGCTTAATGCGTGTTTTGGAAAATAAGTCTCAGCATGTTTCAGATGATAAAATAAATAAACATGACTTGTGTTCCTTAAGTTTAATTATTGGGGTAGAATTGTTGCATAATTCCAAATAAATAGATTATGATCCACAAATAAATGTAAAGAGATTAACAAAAAATGAAACATACTGACAAATAAATAGAATGAGATCCACAAAAAGTCTCAAAGATTAATTAAATTCACAAAAAATTAGATTTGCAAATAAAAACATTCACAAATATCTTCTTATGTCATTCAAAAGGCATTCTTTTGTGAACCGCGTCCTGTGTGTTTGTGGATCGCTGCGTGCATTTGTGGATTTTGAAACACGCTGGCAATCCACAAATGCATGGACTCCACCCACCGTCTACTCAAGCCAATCAGATAACAGCCTCACTTCGCTGACCAATCATAGCACGTTCTCGCTATAACCAATTACGTTTTGCTTTACAATCAGGGCAGAACTTCATTCATCCGCATCGGCTCAAATAGGAAATATAAGCGCCATAAAAATTGATACAGTAAAAGATGTTTATAATTGGATTTCTGTCTCTCCCGCAGGTTTATGCTCCGGACCGGGTGCCGTCGTACCTTCAGCGTGAGCGTCTGTCGCGCTTCCAGCCCACGTTCCCGTACTTCCCTCACGCCATCATCGACCTCCCGCCGACCATCTCTCTGTCAGACGGCGAGGAGCCTCCGCCGTACCAGGGCCCCTGTTCCCTTCAGCTGCGGGACCCCGAGCAACAGCTGGAGCTCAACCGCGAGTCGGTCCGAGCGCCGCCCAACCGCACCGTGTTCGACAGTCCACTCATCGCTCCGCCGGCGTACAGCGAGGTCATCGGCCACTACTATCACCCCACATCACTGACTCACCCCACAGCGCTGGTGCAGGGCTCGATCCACATCAGCCACACCGACAGCAGAAACACACGCAGCAAAGACAAAGCCAAAGCACAGCACGTCTGACGCTGAGCAAGACGCCTCTCTTCCTCTTCTGGGACCTCATTTATAAAACAGTGCGCAGAAACCATCCTAAAATCTGATCTTACGATCATATGCGTTACTAGGGTTGGGTATCGTTTTAATTTTATCAATTCTGATTCTGATCGATTCCCAGTTTCAATTCCTATGTGGTTAAAAAAATCAAACATTTAGATATCAAGCATATATGTGACCCTGGAGCACAAAGGCAGTCATAAGTAACACAGGTATATTTGTAGCAATAGACAACAATACATTGTATGAGTCAAAATTATACATTTTTCTTGTATGCCAAAAATCATTAGGACATTAAGATCATGTTCCATGAAGATATTTAGTAAATTTCCTACCACAAATATATCAAAACTTAATTTTTGATTAGTAAGATGCATTGCTAAGAACTTAATTTGAACAACTTTAAAGGTGATTTTCTCAATATTTAGATTTTTTTCGATTTTCAAATAGTTGTATCTCAGCCAAATATTGTCCTATCATAACAAACCATACATCAATGAAAAGCTATTTATTCAGCTTTCAGATGATGCATATCTCACAAAATTGACCCTTATTACTGGTTTTGTGCTCCAGGGTCACATTTATTCTGTCTCTTTTTGCAAAACATTTAATTGCTGCTGAACACCATGAACAAAAATCAGGCGGCTACATAAAAACTGGACTCAATTAAGAGCAAAATATAGCTGCACAATTCTGGATAAATTGAGATTTTAGTTTTTTTAATAGAGGTTGTAGTTTGCTCACAATTCTGAAGAAAAAAATATTAGACAACTAAACAAAATCTGATGGAGTTTCTGAATGGAATGATTCAATGACTCACTCAAGATTGACTCGGTTCATTACTGGATGAATCAGTGTTTTTGAATGAATCTCTTGAATGAATGATTCAATGACTCACTCAAGATTCACTCGTTTCATTACTGGATGAATCAGTGTTTTTGAATCAATCTCTTGAATGAATGATTCAATGACTCACTCAAGATTCACTCGGTTCATTACTGGATGAATCAGTGTTTTTGAATGAATCTCTTGAATGAATGATTCAATGACTCACTCAAGATTCACTCGTTTCATTACTGGATGAATCAGTGTTTTTGAATCAATCTCTTGAATGAATGATTCAATGACTCACTCAAGATTCACTCGTTTCATTACTGGATGAATCAGTGTTTTTGAACGAATCTCTTGAATGAATGATTCAATGACTCACTCAAGATTCACTCGGTTTATTACTGGATGAATCAGTGTTTTTGAATGAATGATTCAAAGACAAATACATTTTTAACAGCCCTAGCTAAAGATGTGCACACAGGAATTGAAAGGTGGAATTGAAATCTTAATTTAACAACAAGTATCTGATTCTGTAATTGTAATTGATTTTCGATTCCCAACCCTATGTGTACGTGTGATTCATAGAAAACGCACATACGCCTCTCTTTCAGATGTGAAATCTATATCGCAAATGATCTTAAACTTGCGCGCAACTGAATGGTTTCAGCTCTCTGCCTTGTAAACAACTCCTAAATAATGTCATTAACATATAAAAGATCACCAGTCATCATCCAAATGTCCAAAACCTGCAGTACTCCTTCAAGAAAAAGTGCATACGTCTGCTCAGACCCTGACGTCAGTGACGCTCAGCACTTTTCAGGCAGTTTGTACAGATATAAATGATGCCCCTGTTGTTTCCCGAGAGGCAGCGCTTCAGACTTTCTATTAATATTTACATGTTATTTGTCCTCAGTGCTCTTAGTCTCTCTGTACTCAAACTCTTAACAACAGAAACGCTTTCTTTCAGCCGTTTCTCTGAGAAGATTCGGTCACAATCTCGTGATTCTTCATCACAGTTCTTCTTCTGGTAAACATGCGTGACGTCCTCATGAGAGTTTGGCACAATATTCAAAGCATCCGACTGTTTTGGAGCAGATGTGGAAGTGTTTGTTCAGTTGTCAGAGAGAGAGTTAATGTACGTGTGTGTGTATATAGGCTACTATATAAATATATATACATGTAAACTGAAAAAAACGTAAAAGCACGGTTTTAGAGTTATTTATATAAATGTCTAAAATTGCACTATTTTTAATATAACGATATGACAGGCCTCGGCTTGTGATCGGTCCTGTGATCGGTCCTGGATGCTGGTTAATGAGTGAGTTAACTGGTTAACTCATCCGCTTCACAGCTCGACTGAACAAATCTGAATCAGCCGCTGAGAGTTCTAGAGATCAACGGTAGTCTTTTTCAACTAGTGTTAGCTTCGGTTTCTTACTTTAATTTTATTCTAGATTCTAGAAACCTGGATTCACAATCATTGATGTTTAGAACATAAAGGATTTCTTCTGCTCGGCTCGGGTTCACACGCGGCGTCTCTTATAGCACTTTACCGACTCGTGGGAGGAAAACAATCGAGCTGTAGTCGTTCGGAGTAAACGAGCACTAAAGCAAACGAATATGCAACTGCTCCCTGATCGGACGACGCGCGCAGAGCTGAAATCACACGATCTTGAGCTTCACCTGGAGAGACAGCCGCTCTGATTCTGAGTCACTGAATCAATGAATCTTTAATTCAACACAATCTCATTCACTCGCTGCCAAATAGTGACTGCTGGTGAATCCCATGATTCGGTCTGCGCTCGTCCGTGCGCTCGGGGAATATCGGGTCCGATTTTGCCGTGTTCGGTTTTACTCCAGAGAACCTGGAAGTCAACAGCTGGAGAGAGAAACTCAACGAGTTGTGTGAAACTGAACCTAGTCTAGTCTAAAGAGTCATTCTTTATTATTGTTTTAGTCATAGATGTTCAGAATGATTCGTTTGCTGTTTTTATGATCCACATTATAGCTGCATAATCGACTGAATGCAGACTTTAATCCGGCTTTTTGAATTCCAAACTAGTTAGTTGGTAACTAACCTACCCATGGGTCAATCGGTTTATTATATTTTAGTCATAGATGTTCAGAATGATTAATTTGCTGTTTTTATAATATATATATTCCACATTATAACTGTATAATCGACTGAATGCAGACTTTAATCCGGCTTTTTGAATTCCAGACTAGTTAGTTGGTAACTAACCTACCCATGGGTCAATCGGTTTATTATATTTTAGTCATAGATGTTCAGAATGATTCATTTGCTGTTTTTATAATATATATATTACACATTATAACTGTATAATCGACTGAATGCAGACTTTAATCCGGCTTTTTGAATTCCAAACTAGTTAGTTGGTAACTAACCTACCCATGGGTCATTCGGTTTATTATACTTTAGTCATAGATGTTCAGAATGATTCATTTGCTGTTTTTATAATATATATATTACACATTATAGCTGCATAATCGACTGAATGCAGACTTTAATCCGGCTTTTTGAATTCCAGACTAGTTAGTTGGTAACTAACCTACCCATGGGTCATTCGGTTTATTATACTTTAGTCATAGATGTTCAGAATGATTCATTTGCTGTTTTTATAATATATATATTCCACATTATAGCTGCATAATCGACTGAATGCAGACTTTAATCCGTTTTTTTGAATTCCAGACTAGTTAGTTGGTAACTAACCTACCCATGGGTCATTCGGTTTATTATACTTTAGTCATGAATGTTCAGAATGATTAATTTGCTGTTTTTATAATATATATTCCACATTATAACTGCATAATCGACTGAATGCAGACTTTAATCCGGCTTTTTGAATTCCAAACTAGTTAGTTGGTAACTAACCTACCCATGGGTCATTCGGTTTATTATATTTTAGTCATAGATGTTCAGAATGATTAATTTGCTGTTTTTATAATATATATATTCCACATTATAGCTGCATAATCGACTGAATGCAGACTTTAATCCGTTTTTTTGAATTCCAAACTAGTGAGTTGGTAACTAACCTACCCATGGGTCATTCGGTTTATTATATTTTAGTTATAGATGTTCAGAATGATTCATTTGCCATTTCTATAATATAAATTCCATATTATAACTGAGTAATTTGCCATATGCAGACTTTAATCTGGCTGTTTAAATACCCAAACTAGTTAGCCGCAACTAACTACCCATGGGTATTTTTATTACATTTTAGTCATAAATGTTCAGAATCATTAATTAGCCATTTTTATAATATATATCCCAAATGCAGACTTTAATCTGTCTGTTTATATTCAGATTAAGTTAGTTGGTGACTAACTAGCTGTGGGTTGTTATTTTATTATATTTTAGTCATAGATGTTCAGAATCATTAGTTTGCCTTTTTTAATAATACAGTATATATTCCATATAACGACTGAAGGAATTTGCCAAATGCAAACTTTAATCCGATTGTTTAAATTCCAAACTGGTTAGTTGGTAACTAACCACCTGTGGGTTGCTATTTTTATTATATTTTAGTGATGATTTTTTTGGCATGCTATATTTTTCAAATTATAATTAGTTGTCTGAATGTAGACTTTAATGCGACCGTTTGAATTCCAGTCTAGTTAGTTGGTAACTAACTACCCGTGGGTCGTTCTCTCTCCAGCTGCGGCGTGATGTCTTCCCTTTACAGAGACGGCCGTTTGTTCCCTGTGAGATGCCAGTGTGTCACATGCCTCCGTCAGCCAATCAGGTGGCCGTTGACAGGAAGTGACAGTGTATGCATGATGATGATGATGAGGTAGTTAGTGGAGAGAGTTGCAATATACCGACTATTTGCCTTTTGATAATGTAGTTAGTTGTTTAGCTCAGATTAAAGATGTACTAGTTGTTTTTTGTTATTGTTTCTTCTCATTTTAAGGTCGTTTGTGCTGGTCCCTCGTTTGAGAGGCTCGTTAAAGCAAGTGCAGACTGAAGAAGCGTGACGAGTGTCTTCCAGTCTCTAGTACAGACTCATGCGTGTGTGTGTGTGTGTGTGTGTGTGTTTAGTTCTGTTGCCTTTATATTTGAAACACCCCCATAACTACATCTGCATCAGAATGCATTCGATGCACTTTAGATTCAGTGAAATGAAGCACAAGATGAATCCAAACGACGGATGTCTGCTCATCTTCATCTAGCTTTAGTCTGGATGAACGAGTTTCTGGGCTCTTAATCAAATCACTGAAGGCTTTCCGTGTCAAAAGAGGCATTTCCAAAGAAGGACTTTCTCTCCAGTGATCGAAGCTCTTATGTTTTCTCTGCTGTTGCATTGCTTTGGGTTTGAACGTGCCATTGAACGTATGAACATCTTTACATAGAGACCCAGCAGTCCTCAAACATGCCTGTTATTGTCAGTTATGACCGCTTACATGTCACTCTTTTATTTTTATTTATATCGGATCCTGAAAGTGTTACCGGTGTTTCTCTTTGGGACAGTGTCTATTACACACCATCTTATACAATCTCATGCATTTCAATTAGCTGCCAATTATATGAATAAAACATTTTATAAAATAACACATGTGCAGATTGGTGTTTTTATTCCTCCTTTGTGTTTGTATACATATTAGTTTTGTGTGTTTTATGTCTTTTGTGGTTTTAAAGATACAAAAGCACATCAGAAATGGACTTGTGCTGCCTTCGGGTCATTATTCGTGTGATTTAATGCTGTTCTTCGATCACAGATCCTCCACGTCTTTAAAGGAGCACTGTACTAAGACCGACGGAAAATGAAAAGTTGTGATTTTCTAGGAACTATACTCTCATTCCGGCGTAATAATCAAGGAGCTTTGCTGTCGTACCATGAGTGCAGCAGGCGTAGTGATATTACACAGAGCCTGAAAGTAGTCCCCAGCTAGGTAACTAGTTATGATATAGCTGGGGACTATTTTCAGGCGCTGGTACACATGGTACGGCAGCAAAGCTCCTTGATTATTACGCCGGAATGAGAGTATAGTTCCTAGAAAATCACAACTTTTCATTTTCCGTCGGTCTTAGTACATGATGTAGCTACAGAAGAGTCAAGCTTTAAATAGGAGAAATATCTAAACTCTTTGGTCATTTTTGAGCGAGATGCTAACGGTCTAATCAGATTCAATGATCTATGCTAAGCTACGCTAAAAGTGCTACCGCCAGACATCGGCTGAATGGATTCAAACACGGTAAAACTCTACTGTTTAACTCTTGAGGAAATATAAAATGAGCCTGTTTCCAAAAAAAGTGGAGTGTTCCTTTAAGAATCGAGGTAAACGACCTCACAACCTTTAACCCTCTAAAGCCTGATATGAAGTAATAGTTCAAAAAAACTTATGTTTGGAAATAGAAGAGTTTATTGAATCTTTAGACAAAATAGAAAACATTTTATGACTCTCATAGTCTGATATAATGAGAATATGAAGGAAAAAAACAGCTCAATTTTACTCAAACTGCGCAAAAATATGAATATGCTGATATTTCTGATGAAATTCTGATGCTTGTGATGTAAATAAATGAGATCTTTATAACAGTAGTGTGTGTGTGTGTGTGTGTGTGTGAGTGAGAGTGTGTGTGTGAGTGAGAGTGTGTGAGAGAGAGAGTGTGTGAGAGAGAGAGAGTGTGAGTGTGTGTGTGTGTGAGAGAGTGAGAGAGTGTGTGTGAGAGAGAGAGAGTGTGTGTGTGTGTGTGAGAGAGAGAGTGTGTGTGTGTGTGAGAGAGTGTGTGTGTGAGAGAGAGTGTGTGAGAGAGAGAGAGTGTGTGTGTGTGAGAGAGAGAGTGTGTGTGTGTGTGTCTGTGAAATGAGCTCTGTGTCTGTTCTGTGTGTGTGTGTGTGAGAGTGTCTGTGAGTGTGAGTGAGTGTGTGTGTGTGTGAGAGCGAGAGAGAGAGAGAGAGTGTGTGAGAGAGAGTGAGTGTGTGTGTGTGTGTGTGTGTGTGTGTGTGTGAGTGAGAGAGAGAGAGTGTGTGTGTGTCTGTGAGTGTGAGTGTGTGTGTGTGACTGTCTGTGTGTGTGTCTGTGAGTGTGAGTGTGTGTGTGTGAGTGTCTGTGTGTGTGTGTGTGTGTGTGCACCTGTAGATCCAGCAGGTGGCGCTGTAAGATCAGATCAGTCAGGATCTGGTTCATGGTTTGTTCAGCAGATGTCAGGCTCGTCTCAAGGATGATGTTCCTTATTTCAGGTTTTAAAAATCATTTTCATATCACATTCATATCAGTCTGTATGAGCAGGAATCACTGCTTCTGTTCTGAGCTCATCATCAGTACATTTTATAACAATTTGCACATATGTGACCCTGGAGCACAAAACCAGTCATGAGGGTCAATTTTTTAAAATTGAGATTTATGCATCATCTGAAAGCTGAATAAATCATCTTTCCATTGATGTATGGTTTGTTATGATAGGACAATATTTGGCTGAGATACAACTATTTGAAAATCTGGAATCTGAGGGTGCAAAAAAATCTAAATATTGAGAAAATCATCTTTAAAGTTGTTCAAATGAAGTTCTTAGCAATGCATATTACTAATCAAAAATTAAGTTTTAATATATTTACGGTAGGAAATTTACAAAACATCTTCATGGAACATGATCTTAATATCCTAATGATTTTTGGCATAAAAGAAAAATCAATAATTTTGTCCCATACAATGTATTGTTGTCTATTGCTACAAATATACCTGTGTTACTTATGACTGCTTTTGTGGTTTTGTAATGTGACATCTGTTTTTACTTTACAGTCAGCAGTCTTGTTTTTTGCATCACACTGAAAATATCTCGCTCTGTGAGATTGTTTAATGCACATCATAATCTATATGAACATAAATGGATTTACTGATGAATCTGAAGCAGTCTTGTGTAACAGCATTTAACTGATTCCTTTAATTCATTTTCAATTTAAGTTGTCTTTACATACAATATGCCAAAGCATTATACACAAAACAAGTAAACACAAGGAGAAGAAATATTAAATATTACAATAACAATTAAATAATTTAAATTATATTAAAATAATTCAAATAAAAAAATAATTAAAATAAAGTGGTAAGTTTTATATAATAAAAATTATAATATGTACATTAATATAATACAATTTATAGATAAATACATTAATATTTATTAAATAGTGCTGTCAACATTAATCGCATCCAAAATAAAAGTTTTTGTTTACATAATATATGTGTATATACTGTGTATATTTATTATGTATATATACACATACACTCACATACATGTATATATTTATGAAAAATGGGTTATGTTTATATGTTAAATATATTTATATATAATATAAATATAAGAATATAATATATACATGTAAATATTTTCAAAATATTTACTGTATGTGTGTGTATTTATATATACATAATAAATATACACAGTACACACATATATTATGTAAACAAAGACTTTTATTTTATATACAGTTGATTCATTAATAAGCTGATTGGAGGCCGTTACGATAAAGAATTAATTGAACACTTTATCATCAGAATTAACTAGAAATTATTTAGTCTGCTTAATAAAGCATATTATCTATAATGTTTTAACTATAATTACTTAGTAGGAAAATATAGGAATATTTACTGATGATTGTTGAAACAATAACAAAGTATTGAAATAAAGGGTAAAAGAAATAAAACACTTTAGAATAGAGAAACACTTATTAACTATTAACTATGACTTTTCCCTCAATAAACTCCTAATTTGCTGCTTATTAATAGTTAATAAGGTAGTTGTTAAGGTTAGGTGTTGGGTAGGATTAGGGATGCAGAATAAGGCATTAATATGTGCTTAATTAGTACTAATAAATGGCTAATAGTCTAGTAACATGCATGCTAATAAGCAACTAGTTAAGAGACCCTAAAATAAAGTGTCACCAACACATTTTTAAAGGCTAACTAACCCTAATATTAATCGAGTATCTTTTACAAGAAAATACTATTTCAGTCTTAAATTTCACATTTCATTCAATGCATTACATGACGGCTTCTTTGTAATTGTACTTTACTTGCAATTTCTGAGTGAAAACTGTTTCTATGTAATTTCTTTGTGAGCTTAGACTCGTTCAGCTCTGGAGGATCACAGGTTAAGCTGGTTTAGCAGGTAAAGCTCTGGAGGATCACAGGTTAAGCTGGTTTAGCAGGTAAAGCTCTGGTCTGGTGATCCAGATGTTACCGGTTCAGTCTGGTTTATGAAACGCTTTCTCTATCAGCTGTTGAGCAACAGGCTTCAGCTCGGGTCACTCCAGCGTCAGCCGTAAATGTGCATCTGCTAACTATTACTAACACCCGGTCTTCATCATCATCATCATCATCATCATCATCAGTGTGAATGTGCTGACTCACGATGCACATGTGCTCAAGAGACACAAAACACATGTTAAGCAGTATAGAACTCTTTTGTCTTTAACACATGCGACTCAGCACTAAATTCAGTTTGTAGTTAGTATTTGCAGTTATGAACAAATGTTCTTTCAGTAACATTAATAGAATGTTCATGTTCAGGTTTGGAACAACGTGAGGGTGAGTAAAGAAATGACAGAATTTTTATTTTATGGTTAATAATGTTCTTAAGACACAAAAACAGATAATTTAGAGAACATTCAAAAATAATATTCCCATAATTTTTGCAAAATAATAAAGTGGAACGTTCCCCTTAATGCCATCATTACCATTCACATAACCAAGAAAAAACTATTTTTCACAACCCGATCTCATGAAAGCGCGTATAAATAGTACGCCAAATAAAAACTTGTGGTATTGATACACAAAAATTGACTTTGGCGTGTATATGATACGCAATGAGTAGGATTAGGGTTGTGGCGTATTATATGCACGGCAACAAATTTCGTATCATATGCGTGCGAAAACTGCGTATTATATGCAAACAAACAAATTTCGTATCATATGCATGCGAAAACTGCGTATCATATGCACGGCAACAAATTTAGTATCATATTCGAGCGAAAACTGCGTATCATATGCACGGCAACAAATTTCGTATCATATTCGCGTGAAAATTGCGTATTATACGCACGGCAACAAATTTCGTATGATATGTGCACGAAAACTGCGTATTATATGCACGGCAACAAATTTCGTATCATATGCGCACGAAAACTGCGTATCATACACACGCCAACAAATTTCGTATCATATTCGCGTGAAAATTGCGTATCATACGCACGGCAACAAATTTCGTATCATATGCGTGCGAAAACTGCGTATCATACGCACGCCAACAAATTTCGTATCATATTCGCGTGAAAACTGCGTATCATACGCACGCCAACAAATTTCGTATCATATTCGCGTGAAAACTGCGTATCATACGCACGTCAACAAATTTTGTATCATATTCACGCGAAAACTGCGTATCATACGCACGCCAACAAATTTTGTATCATATTCACGCGAAAACTGCGTATCATACGCACGTCAACAAATTTTGTATCATATTCACGCGAAAACTGCGTATCATACGCACGCCAACAAATTTCGTATGATATGTGCACGAAAACTGCGTATTATATGCATGGCAACAAATTTCGTATCATATTCACGCGAAAACTGCGTATCATACGCACGCCAACAAATTTCGTATCATATTCACGTGAAAACTGCGTATCATACGCACGCCAACAAATTTCGTATGATATGTGCACGAAAACTGCGTATCATACGCACGCCAACAAATTTCGTATCATATTCACGCGAAAACTGCGTATCATACGCACGCCAACAAATTTCGTATCATATTCACGCGAAAACTGCGTATCATACGCACGCCAACAAATTTCGTATCATATGCGCGCGAAAACTGCGTATTATATGCAAACAAACAAATTTCGTATCATATGCATGCGAAAACTGCGTATTATATGCACGGCAACAAATTTCGTATCATATTCGCGCGAAAATTGCGTATTATACGCACGGCAACAAATTTCGTATGATATGTGCACGAAAACTGCGTATTATATGCACGGCAACAAATTTCGTATCATATTCACGCGAAAACTGCGTATCATACGCACGCCAACAAATTTCGTATCATATTCACGCGAAAACTGCGTATCATACGCACGCCAACAAATTTCGTATCATATTCACGCGAAAACTGCGTATCATACGCACGCCAACAAATTTCGTATCATATTCACGTGAAAACTGCGTATCATACGCACGCCAACAAATTTCGTATGATATGTGCACGAAAACTGCGTATTATATGCATGGCAACAAATTTCGTATCATATTCACGCGAAAACTGCGTATCATACGCACGCCAACAAATTTCGTATCATATTCACGTGAAAACTGCGTATCATACGCACGCCAACAAATTTCGTATGATATGTGCACGAAAACTGCGTATCATACGCACGCCAACAAATTTCGTATCATATTCACGCGAAAACTGCGTATCATACGCACGCCAACAAATTTCGTATCATATTCACGCGAAAACTGCGTATCATACGCACGCCAACAAATTTCGTATCATATGCGCGCGAAAACTGCGTATCATACGCACGCCAACAAATTTCGTATCATATTCGCGTGAAAACTGCGTATCATACGCACGCCAACAAATTTCGTATCATATTCGCGCGAAAACTGCGTTTCATACGCACGGCAACAAATTTCGTATCATATTCGCATGAAAACTGCGTATCATACGCGCGCCAACAAATTTCGTATCATATTCGCGCGAAAACTGCGTTTCATACGCACGGCAACAAATTTCGTATCATATGCGCGCGAAAACTGCGTATCATACGCGCGCCAACAAATTTCGTATCATATTCGCGCGAAAACTGCGTATCATACGCGCGCCAACAAATTTCGTATCATATTCGCGCGAAAACTGCGTATCATACGCACGCCAACAAATTTCGTATCATATTCGCGCGAAAACTGCGTATCATACGCACGCCAACAAATTTCGTATCATATGCGCGCGAAAACTGCGTATCATACGCACGCCAACAAATTTCGTATCATATTCGCGTGAAAACTGCATATCATACGCACGTCAACAAATTTCGTATCATATACACGCGAAAACTGCGTATCATACGCACGCCAACAAATTTCGTATCATATACACGCGAAAACTGCGTATCATACGCACGCCAACAAATTTCGTATCATATGTGCGCGAAAACTGCGTATTATATGCAAACAAACAAATTTCGTATCATATGCATGCGAAAACTGCGTATTATATGCACGGCAACAAATTTCGTATCATATTCGCGCGAAAATTGCGTATTATACGCACGGCAACAAATTTCGTATGATATGTGCACGAAAACTGCGTATTATATGCACGGCAACAAATTTCGTATCATATTCACGCGAAAACTGCGTATCATACGCACGCCAACAAATTTCGTATCATATTCACGCGAAAACTGCGTATCATACGCACGCCAACAAATTTCGTATCATATTCACGCGAAAACTGCATATCATACGCACGCCAACAAATTTCGTATCATATTCACGTGAAAACTGCGTATCATACGCACGCCAACAAATTTCGTATGATATGTGCACGAAAACTGCGTATCATACGCACGCCAACAAATTTCGTATCATATTCACGCGAAAACTGCGTATCATACGCACGCCAACAAATTTCGTATCATATTCACGCGAAAACTGCGTATCATACGCACGCCAACAAATTTCGTATCATATGCGCGCGAAAACTGCGTATCATACGCACGCCAACAAATTTCGTATCATATTCACGCGAAAACTGCGTATCATACGCACGCCAACAAATTTCGTATCATATTCACGCGAAAACTGCGTATCATACGCACGCCAACAAATTTCGTATCATATTCGCGTGAAAACTGCATATCATACGCACGCCAACAAATTTCGTATCATATTCGCGCGAAAACTGCGTTTCATACGCACGGCAACAAATTTCGTATCATATTCGCATGAAAACTGCGTATCATACGCGCGCCAACAAATTTCGTATCATATTCGCGCGAAAACTGCGTTTCATACGCACGGCAACAAATTTCGTATCATATGCGCGCGAAAACTGCGTATCATACGCGCGCCAACAAATTTCGTATCATATTCGCGCGAAAACTGCGTATCATACGCGCGCCAACAAATTTCGTATCATATTCGCGCGAAAACTGCGTATCATACGCACGCCAACAAATTTCGTATCATATTCGCGCGAAAACTGCGTATCATACGCACGCCAACAAATTTCGTATCATATGCGCGCGAAAACTGCGTATCATACGCACGCCAACAAATTTCGTATCATATTCGCGCGAAAACTGCGTATCATACGCACGCCAACAAATTTCGTATCATATTCGCGTGAAAACTGCGTATCATACGCACGTCAACAAATTTCGTATCATATACACGCGAAAACTGCGTATCATACGCACGCCAACAAATTTCGTATCATATACACGCGAAAACTGCGTATCATACGCACGCCAACAAATTTCGTATCATATACACGCGAAAACTGCGTATCATACGCACGCCAACAAATTTCGTATCATATGCGCGCGAAAACTGCGTATCATGCGCGCGAAAACTGCGTATCATACGCACGGCAACAAATTTCGTATCATATGCGCGCGAAAACTGCGCATCATACGCACGGCAACAAATTTCGTATCATATGCGCGCGAAAACTGCGTATCATACGCACGTCAACAAATTTCGTATCATATGCGCGCGAAAACTGCGTATCATACGCACGCCAAAGTCCGTTTTTGTGTATCAATACCACAAGATTTAGTTTTTATTTGGCATACTATTTATACGCATTTTCATGGGCTCTTTTTTCAAAACATTTAAGAAACTGCAGATTTTGAACATTCAAAAATATCATAAATAAAATTTTTATAGCTTAATATGAATGTTAACAAGAACATATTTTGTTAGCATCACTAGAGAAGAAAATGTGCATATATTTAACTCATTTCTTTTGGTTCATAGTGAACTGCAGGAGTTTGCTCTGATCATCCGACTCAAACCGGATCATGTATGTGAGTTTGATTCAGAAGTTTGGACTCATAAAGCTGGTCTAGAGTGTTGAAATCTCTGTTAAACAGTTATTGGTGCGATAAGACGGTCGTGTCCTGAATTCTGTGAACTCTAGAATCCAATAAAGAGTGTGAGAAGAACAGCGTGTTCATTTCTGCTGCTGAGCTCAGGTCTGATAAGAGCTGAAAACATGTTGTTCCTGAAGAACTCGACTGAACCTGCTCTTCTGTGACAGATCAACACTTCTTCATCATAACACAGAACAAACACTGAACCCGCTCTTCTGTGACAGATCAACACTTCATCAGAACAAACACTGAACCCGCTCTTCTGTGACAGATCAACACTTCATCAGAACAAACACTGAACCTGCTCTTCTGTGACAGATCAACACTTCTTCAGAACAAACACTGAACCTGCTCTTCTGTGACAGATCAACACTTCTTCAGAACAAACACTGAACCTGCTCTTCTGTGACAGATCAACACTTCTTCAGAACAAACACTGAACCCGCTCTTCTGTGACAGATCAACACTTCTTCAGAACAAACACTGAACCTGCTCTTCTGTGACAGATCAACACTTCTTCAGAACAAACACTGAACCCGCTCTTCTGTGACAGATCAACACTTCATCAGAACAAACACTGAACCTGCTCTTCTGTGACAGATCAACACTTCTTCAGAACAAACACTGAACCTGCTCTTCTGTGACAGATCAACACTTCTTCAGAACAAACACTGAACCTGCTCTTCTGTGACAGATCAACACTTCATCAGAACAAACACTGAACCTGCTCTTCTGTGACAGATCAACACTTCTTCAGAACAAACACTGAACCTGCTCTTCTGTGACAGATCAACACTTCATCAGAACAAACACTGAACCTGCTCTTCTGTGACAGATCAACACTTCTTCAGAACAAACACTGAACCCGCTCTTCTGTGACAGATCAACACTTCATCAGAACAAACACTGAACCCGCTCTTCTGTGACAGATCAACACTTCATCAGAACAAACACTGAACCCGCTCTTCTGTGACAGATCAACACTTCTTCATCATAACACAGAACAAACACTGAACCTGCTGTTCTGTGACAGATCAACACTTCTTCAGAACAAACACTGAACCTGCTCTTCTGTGACAGATCAACACTTCATCAGAACAAACACTGAACCTGCTCTTCTGTGACAGATCAACACTTCATCAGAACAAACACTGAACCTGCTCTTCTGTGACAGATCAACACTTCTTCAGAACAAACACTGAACCTGCTCTTCTGTGACAGATCAACACTTCATCAGAACAAACACTGAACCTGCTCTTCTGTGACAGATCAACACTTCATCAGAACAAACACTGAACCTGCTCTTCTGTGACAGATCAACACTTCATCAGAACAAACACTGAACCTGCTCTTCTGTGACAGATCAACACTTCATCAGAACAAACACTGAACCTGCTCTTCTGTGACAGATCAACACTTCTTCAGAACAAACACTGAACCTGCTCTTCTGTGACAGATCAACACTTCTTCAGAACAAACACTGAACCCGCTCTTCTGTGACAGATCAACACTTCATCAGAACAAACACTGAACCCGCTCTTCTGTGACAGATCAACACTTCATCAGAACAAACACTGAACCTGCTCTTCTGTGACAGATCAACACTTCATCAGAACAAACACTGAACCCGCTCTTCTGTGACAGATCAACACTTCTTCAGAACAAACACTGAACCCGCTCTTCTGTGACAGATCAACACTTCTTCAGAACAAACACTGAACCCGCTCTTCTGTGACAGATCAACACTTCTTCAGAACAAACACTGAACCTGCTCTTCTGTGACAGATCAACACTTCATCAGAACAAACACTGAACCTGCTCTTCTGTGACAGATCAACACTTCATCAGAACAAACACTGAACCTGCTCTTCTGTGACAGATCAACACTTCTTCAGAACAAACACTGAACCTGCTCTTCTGTGACAGATCAACGCTTCTTCAGAACAAACACTGAACCTGCTCTTCTGTGACAGATCAACACTTCTTCAGAACAAACACTGAACCTGCTCTTCTGTGACAGATCAACACTTCATCAGAACAAACACTGAACCTGCTCTTCTGTGACAGATCAACACTTCTTCAGAACAAACACTGAACCCGCTCTTCTGTGACAGATCAACACTTCTTCAGAACAAACACTGAACCCGCTCTTCTGTGACAGATCAACACTTCTTCAGAACAAACACTGAACCCGCTCTTCTGTGACAGATCAACACTTCTTCAGAACAAACACTGAACCTGCTCTTCTGTGACAGATCAACACTTCTTCAGAACAAACACTGAACCCGCTCTTCTGTGACAGATCAACACTTCTTCAGAACAAACACTGAACCCGCTCTTCTGTGACAGATCAACACTTCATCAGAACAAACACTGAACCTGCTCTTCTGTGACAGATCAACACTTCATCAGAACAAACACTGAACCTGCTCTTCTGTGACAGATCAACACTTCTTCAGAACAAACACTGAACCCGCTCTTCTGTGACAGATCAACACTTCATCAGAACAAACACTGAACCTGCTCTTCTGTGACAGATCAACACTTCATCAGAACAAACACTGAACCTGCTCTTCTGTGACAGATCAACGCTTCTTCAGAACAAACACTGAACCCGCTCTTCTGTGACAGATCAACACTTCTTCAGAACAAACACTGAACCTGCTCTTCTGTGACAGATCAACACTTCTTCAGAACAAACACTGAACCTGCTCTTCTGTGACAGATCAACACTTCTTCAGAACAAACACTGAACCTGCTCTTCTGTGACAGATCAACACTTCTTCAGAACAAACACTGAACCTGCTCTTCTGTGACAGATCAACACTTCATCAGAACAAACACTGAACCTGCTCTTCTGTGACAGATCAACACTTCATCAGAACAAACACTGAACCTGCTCTTCTGTGACAGATCAACACTTCATCAGAACAAACACTGAACCTGCTCTTCTGTGACAGATCAACACTTCATCAGAACAAACACTGAACCTGCTCTTCTGTGACAGATCAACACTTCTTCAGAACAAACACTGAACCTGCTCTTCTGTGACAGATCAACACTTCTTCAGAACAAACACTGAACCTGCTCTTCTGTGACAGATCAACACTTCTTCAGAACAAACACTGAACCTGCTCTTCTGTGACAGATCAACACTTCTTCAGAACAAACACTGAACCTGCTCTTCTGTGACAGATCAACACTTCATCAGAACAAACACTGAACCTGCTCTTCTGTGACAGATCAACACTTCTTCATCATAACACAGAACAAACACTGAACCTGCTCTTCTGTGACAGATCAACACTTCTTCATCATAACACAGAACAAACACTGAACCTGCTCTTCTGTGACAGATCAACACTTCATCAGAACAAACACTGAACCTGCTCTTCTGTGACAGATCAACACTTCATCTTCATAACACAGAACAAACATATCAATTACATGACAAACTGAGTCAGACAGGAATGATTTCTGCACTCAAAAACATATTACTGACTAGCTGCATCTATTAGATTATATTTAAATAATCTTATTTTCAAAATGCATTTATTCAGATTGCTTAGAATCTGCATAAATTAATAATAAACATGATCAGTATAGCTAACAAAAACATTTTGACATTAAGTTATGAAAACTTTATTACTGAATGTTCAATTCTGTTTTAATGTGTTACACATTTGCAAACAATCATATTTAGAAATTCTTGAAGCTATTTTATGATTAAAAGAAGAACAAGGGCTCATAAAATCAACTTAATTAAAAGATACAACATTTGATCTTGGTTATACTGTATGAACATTCAGGGAAAATTACATTGTATCACTTTGCAAACATGAGAATGTTACTTTAATGTTCTCAGAAACAAGTAACATTTAAAAGCTTTAGATGAGAATCCAACTAAACCTGTTATTAGTCATATTACAGAAATCTGAGCTGTTTCATTCATGCGTGAATCACAGATTTGATCACATGAAGTTTATTAGCTTCTACCGTAAATATATCAAAACTTAATTTCTGATTAGTAATATGCATTGCTAAGAACTTCATTTGAACAACTTTAAAGGTGATTTTCTCAATATTTAGATTTTTTTTGCACCCTCAGATTCCAGATTTCCAAATATTGCCAAATATTGTTCTATCATAACAAACCATACATCAATGGAAAGCTATTTATTCAGCTTTCAGATGATGCATACATCTCAATTTCATAAAATTGACTGGATTATTGCTCCAGGGTCACAGAGTTGCAGCAGATGTTATGTAATGAATGAATGATCTTTGCTCTGGTTTCTTCATCATCATGTTTCTGCTTCTCTAGAAAGTCTTGCAGCACAAGTGGAGCGTCAGCGGCTCGTACTGACGTTATATGAGACTCAGGTCTGAGAACGTGCCCCAGTTACCCAGCATGCTCTGCTGCGGAGCGATAACGCTCAGTGACGTCTGTGTGAAGCAGCTCGTCACATCCGGCTCTATCTCTCACACGAGCAAATACTGACCAACGGCTGACCAAACATCAGCAGAGACACTGAGCTTCACGCAGAGGTCAGGAACCTCAGGAGCCTCCAACAGAGCTGCAGAATCAATTCAAGTTCATTACAATAAAGTACAGCATTATATCTAAACATTCAAATCATAAATTCATGTGCAACACTGCAAAAGTTAGTATTTTAGTCTTGTTTTCTAATATAAATATCTAAACATTCTTAAATCAAGATGCATTTATTTTACAAGTAAAATTATTTAAGATATTATGTCTTGTTTTCTGACAAAAATGATCAAAATTTTGTTAGTTTTTGCTTAAAACAAGCAAAAATATCTGCCAATGGAGAGAGAAAAATAATCTTAATTCAAAGGCTAAACATGATTATTTTTCTTACCACATTGACAGATATTTTTGCATGTTTTAAGCAAAAAATAACAAAACTTTAATAATTTTGTCAGAAAACAAGATATTATATCTAAAGTAATTTTACTTGTAAAATAAATGCATCTTGATTTAAGATTTTTTTTATATTTATACTAGAAAACAAGACAAAAAAGCATTTTTTGCAGTGAACATAACATGCATCATATTATTTACTCTTCTTTCACTGCAGCAATAACTGTAATAAACTATTTTTAGTTAGTGCCATCAATAAATAAATGAATAAATAATATATTTTTCCTCATTTACTCATGTTGTTTCCATTAAAAGGTTATCTTGAATAAGTATTAAACATTAAAACATTGCTTGAGTAAGTATTGAGTTAAAGTTTTTGCCAGTAAAAAAAATAACGATTTAACTATCAAAAATAAAATAATTAAAAAATTGCAATTAATCTCGGAGAACGCTTTGCTTCCTAATCTAGTCGTCTATACAGCTGGCATTGTATATTATGAATATTGTTGCATTTGTTCCACTTCACCGATTTAGATAAAAGCATAAATGTAAATATTAATTAATTGCATAAATGTGTTGACAAGCACAGTTTCTGTCCATAAAAAGTTTTGGGACAAAAGCAGCTTTGTTCAGCTTTGATCTGACTGACATAAAATATTAAATCTGCAGAACATCAAACTTTGCTTCTCATTGCTGCTCAGTTTATTAATATTAGATATGCTTTTATCACCAATTTTCTCATGATGTTATCACAATATCTAATATATCTGTGGAGTTAATTTTCAGTTTCTGCTTCAGTTCTTCATTCGTGCTGTTATTTTGTGATGATGTGAATGAAAGAGTTATATATACAGTATATACAGTATATAGAGATATATATATATAGAGAGAGAGAGAGAGAGAGTTCTGAGGGGGCGTGTCCTTCAGTCAGGGACGCTCTGATTGGTGGATAGAACTCTTCTTCAGTTAGTTTATTGGTGGTTTTATGAATAATCCTGTCACTGCTTCAACAGTCTGTTATATTCTGCTGATTATTCCTCATTAATGCTGTACTTTACCGTGTTTATCATGTATTTCTGATGAACATCTGAATCATGTTTGCTTCAGCTGTTTCTGAAGATCTAAGACTTAACCTCCAAACACTAGCACATGAGCAGATTTTGTCTTGTTTTCTCGTGAAAATGTCTTTATTGTTAAATCAAGATTTATAAAGTCTTGTTGAAATGGATCAAAATAAAGCTGTTTGTGATGAAAACAAGAGCAAATATCTGCTAAAGGACTCAGAAAAACACATTTTCATTCCTTACTGACAGATATTTGTTCTTGTTTTAATCATAAACTCATTTAATTTAGTTGTTTCTCAGAAAGCTGTTGCATGATGAATCTCCAGTAAATATTACTCCTAGTGAAAAATAAATATACTTAATTATTTCATGCTACAAACACATTTTCATATTTATGCACTTAATAAAATACCCTGCAATTGTAAACTTAAAGTCTGCTAAATTAAACTAATTTTGTGCTTAATGCACTTTAATTGTGCAGAAGTAGTAATTAAAGATATGCTAATTATATCTGATTGTGTTAAAGTGGAACTGTACTTCAGATACACTTTAAATATTTTGCATTTAAAGACTGATATTATACAATTCTCATCAGAAGTGACATTAAAACACACTTAATATTAAGAAAAGTGCATTGTGCACAAGTAATACGCCGAATAAAGTTTAATTATAATTTCTATATCAGTAAGTTTTGAGTTATCTCTCAGTAAATATGTTAATATTTGAACTATATTTAGTATGAAATACATGTATTTTAAGTTTTTTAGGGGTATCTTGATTTAAGGATGATTAGATTGACTTTATTTGAGACTTTATGTTCAGATTTAAGACCTTTAATTTGTGAAATTATGACAACTTTTTCATGTTTCCTATTTTCTGGAAGTTATAATGTGTTTATAGTTCTTGTTTGCATGTTAAAATGTCTTACATTTTCTGTTTGTATGTAACATTTTATCATTAGTCTGTCAAAAGCCAAGTTATTTGACACATAACTGTATTAAAATATGAATAATTCTCTGTAACACTGTGATCAAGAAAAACACAAACACTGGATATACGTTTAAATAACTTTATTAATACCTCGACGTCAAAAGCCATCATAGAAATACAAAAATAATTTAAGACATTTAGAAAAATGAAATGGTTAAACTGTTTAAAGTTATTAGCTATAACGTCTCCAGATGAATATATAAATGTGAACATGGATATTTAGCATCAATAATTTATAAAGTTAAATAACAAACAGTCCCTTCAGTATATCATCAGATCTTCTGTCCGACTCAAATCAGGCTAAAATATCCAAAATATCATATAAAAAATTATGTTTTCTAGTATAAATATCTATAAAATTATTGAATCAAGATGAAATTACTTCACTAGTAAAATGAGTTAAGATATTATGTCTTATTCTCTGAAAAAATGATCAAAATTATGTTAAAACAAGCAAAAATATCTGCCTATGTGGCAAGAAAAATCATCATGTTTACTTTATGAATTAAGATGATTTTTCTAAACCCACTGGCAGATATTTATTCTTGTTTTAAGCAAAAAATGTAGTTTTTTCAAGTAAATGCATCTTGATTCAAGAATGTTTAGATATTTATATTATAAAACAAGACAAAAACACTAAGTATGAAAATCATTTTTTGCAGTGATATATCTAAATGATGTTCTTCCTTAGTATTTTTGTCTTGTTTTATAATATAAATATCTAAAAAAAATTGAATCAAGATGCATTTACTTGACAAGTAAAATAACTTAAGATATTATGTCTAGTTTTCTTAAAAATTATCAAAATTTTGTTAGTTTTTGCTTAAAACAAGTAAAAATATCTTCCAATGGAGTAAAAAAAATCATCTAAATTCATAAACTAAACAAGATGATTTTTCTCTCTCCACTAGCAGATATTTTTGCATGTTTTAAGCAAAAACTATCAAAATTTTGATCATTTTTTCAGAAAACAAGATAAAAACACAAAATATGAAAATCATTTTTTGCAGTGATATATCTAAATGATTTTTTTCCTTAGTATTTTTATCTTCTTTTCTGAAAAAATGATCAAAATTTTGATAGTTTTTGCTTAAAACATGCAAAAAAATCTTCCATAGGAGTAAAAAAAATCATCTTAATTCATAAACTAAACAAGATGATATTTTTACTTGTTTTTTAGCAAAAACTAACAAAATTTGGATAATATTTTCAGAAAACAAGACAAAAACACAAAGTACGGAAATCATTTTTTGCAGTGATTTTCTTCCTTAATATTTTTGTCTTGTTTTATAATATAAATATCCAAACATTCTTGAATCAAGATGCATTTACGTGACAAGTAAAATGATTTAAGATATTATGTCTAGTTTTCTGGAAAAAAAAATCTAAATTTTGTTAGTTTTTGCTTAAAACAAGTAAAAATATCTTCCATAGGAGTAAAAAAAATCATCTTAATTCATAAACTAAACAAGATGATTTTTCTCTCTCCACTAGCAGATATTTTTGCATGTTTTAAACAAAAACTATCAAAATTTTGATATTTTTTTCAGAAAACAAGATAAAAACACAAAGTATGAAAATCATATTTTGCAGTGATATATCTAAATGATTTTCTTCTTTAGTATTTTTGTCTTGTTTTATAATATAAATATCAACAAATTCTTGAATCATGATGCATTTACTTGACAAGTGAGATATTTTGTCTCGTTTTCTGAAAATATTATCCAAATTTTGTTAGTTTTTGCTTAAAACAAGTAAAAATATCTGCCAATAGAGAGAGAAAAATCATCTTAATTCATAAACTAAACAAGATGATTTTTTTACTTGTTTTTAGCAATAACTTACAAAATTTGCATCATTTTTTTCAGAAAACAACACAAAAACACAAAGTATGAAAATCATTTTTTGCAGTGATTTTCTTCCTTAGTATTTTTGTCTTGTTTTATAATATAAATATATAAACATTTTTGAATCAAGATGCATTTACTTGACAAGTAAAATGATTTAAGATATTATGTCTAGTTTTTTGAAAAAAAAAATCTAAATTTTGTTAGTTTTTGCTTAAAACAAGTAAAAATATCTGCCAATGGAGTAAAAAAAATCATCTTAATTCATAAACTAAACAAGATGATTTTTCTCTCTCCACTAGCAGATATTTTTGCATGTTTTAAACAAAAACTATCAAAATTTTGATAATTGTTTCAGAAAACAAGATAAAAACACAAAGTATGAAAATCATATTTTGCAGTGATATATCTAAATGATTTTCTTCCTTAGTATTTTTGTCTTGTTTTATAATATAAATATCAACAAATTCTTGAATCATGATGCATTTACTTGACAAGTGAGATATTATGTCTAGTTTTCCGAAAAAAATGATGCAAATTTTGTTAGTTTTTGCTTAAAACATGTAAAAATATCTGCCAATGGAGAGAGAAAAATCATATTAATTCATAAACTAAACATGATGATTTTTTTACTTGTTTTTTAGCAAAAACTTACAAAATTTGCATCATTTTTTTTCAGAAAACAAGACAAAAACACATCATTTTTTTGCAGTGATTTTCTTCCTTAGTATTTTTGTCTTGTTTTATAATATAAATATCCAAACATTCTTGAATCAAGATGCATTTACTTGACAAGTAAAATGATTTAAGATATTATGTCTAGTTTTTTGAAAAAAAAAAAAATCTAAATTTTGTTAGTTTTTGCTTAAAACATGTAAAAATATCTTCCATAGGAGTAAAAAAAATCATCTTAATTCAAAGGCAAAACAAGATGATTGCAGATATTTTTTCATGTTTTAAGCAAAAATGATCAAAAGTTGTATAATGTTTTCAGAATCATTTTTTGCAGTGATATATCTGATGGATGATCTAAGCGTCTGGAGGAGTGTTTCTCACTCTCTGCTCCAGCAGCTCCAGCTGTGTCTCCATCTCTTCAGGCAGGTCTTCGTTCACCTCGCTCTGGAAGTACGCTCTGATGTCCTCCACCTCCCTCCTCCAGAAGTCTGCTGAGATACAGAAGAGCTCGGCGAGGTCCAGGTCCTCCGGCAGGCCGTGGAGGTTCAGAGCGCCGTCCGAGGGAACGAACCCGACCGCGGTGGACATGGCTCCGGCCTCGCCGTCGATCCTGCAGAACATCCACTCCAGCACACGGATGTTCTCTCCGTATCCGGGCCACAGAAAGCCTCCGGAGGAGCTCTTGAGGAACCAGTTGACGTGGAAGATCTTGGGCAGCTTGGCGTCGGGACGCTGCTCCATACTCAACCAGTGAGACAGATACTGACCGAAGTTATATCCGAAGAACGGACGCATGGCGAACGGGTCGTGCATGATCACTTTACCTGAAAACACACACACACACACACTCGCTTTCACTTATGTGCTCTAATGTGACACACACAGAGCCCAAGTGCACTTCCATAATGTACTTAAGTGCTCGCACTAATTTTGTACTTAATACACTAAGACCTGGTTTCACAGACGGGGCTTAGACTAAGCAGATCATAGCTCAATTAAGACATTTAAGCAATTTTTATAAACATGCTTAGGAAAAAAACATCAGTGCTGTGCATCTTGAGACAAAACAAAGACACTGATGTATTTTAAGATCAATCAGTGCAAGTTTATTTCAGTTTAAACACCTCAGACTTACATTTTAGTCTGGACTAGACTTAAGTCTGTGAAACGAGGTAAAAATGATTCTTAAGTACTTCTTAAAATCAACTTAAGCGTATACATGTGCTATTTTGGGACACTATGAATATGAACTAAAGTGTGCTTTTAACATACTATCTCTGTTTTAAAAAATGTATCATTTTTATTAAAAAATAATGATTTTTAGTAGATTAAGTACAAAATCAGTGCGTGAAAATAAAGCACTTTAAGTACATTATGGACTCATAATAGTTGATTTTCTTAGTATTTTTGTCTTGTTTTATAGTATAAATATCTAAACATTCTTAAATCAAGATGCATTTACGTGACAAGTCAAATGATTTAAGATATTAAGTCAAAATTTTGTTAGTTTTTAATCAAAAATATCTGCAAATAGGGTAAAAAAAATCATCTTAAAAGGCTAAACTGACAGATATTTTTGCTTGTTTTAAGCAAAAACGAACTAAATTTGAATCATTTTTACACAGAAAACAAGACATAAAATCTTACGTCATTTCACTCGTGCAATAAATTCATCGTGATTGAATAATTTTTAGATATTTATACTAGAAAACAAGACAAAAACACTAAGTAAGAGAATCATTTTTTACAGTGTTTTTAAATCTGGGAGTGCAGAACAGCGCTGGTATTTTCCATTCATTTTTCCCATAAAGATAAAAAAAGTATTTTGTTAAAGAGTTATAAGTCATGAAGGAGAATCACAATATTACAAACTTTGATTTGAAGCAGAAAAGTATTTGAAAATCAGAAGAAAAGATAAAAATACAAGACTGTGAACTTAAAGGCTAATGAGGGAAAGAACTACAATCCCATGAAGCATTGCAAATCATATCATTGAATTATAAACAATAGAGAAATATAAACTACTCATTTAGAGTCACATCTATACAAACAATTAAATATTTAAGTGTTGTAATATGTTTACTGCAAAATATGCATAAATGCATACATATAATATATGCATATTTATAACGTGCTAAAGAAACAATATTTTTAAGTTCTATATATCTATAGAAATAGATAAGTTGCACAATAAATTTATTGCACTATTGCTATATATATATAATATAACATGCTATAGAAACAATATTTTTAATTTTTATACATCTATAGAAAC
>CM041803.1:401114-406114 GCA_023376895.1 Aspiorhynchus laticeps
ATATATATATATATATATATATATATATTGTGCAGTGATGTTAAATGTATCTGGATAAAAATTAAAATAAAACTTGTGCAAGGCTTTCCGTTTTTCTTTTGTTTGTTTTTTTGCTGTATAAAAAAGCTGGTTATGCTGCTTAATATCACAAACTGGTATTTCTTTTATTATTTCAATTATATTATTTTTATCTTATTTTATTTAAATGTATTCAAAATGTTGATATATAAATATATTATTTTTTTATTTTAAATTATTTAAATGTATTACACACACACATATATATATATATAATTTTTTTACATTTATAAAATCATAAACAGTAAAAGGTTTTACCATTTACTGCACTGTTCTCTAGTATTTACTGAAAACACCTAATTAATTAAATTCTTGCACTAAACAAAAAAAATAATAAATAAAATAAATCAATTACAAATGTAAAAATGAAGCATAGATGTCTTCTGGTTTTCTGGCTGGCACTGGTGTTTCAGACTAATTCTGCTGTGAGTGACTTGAGCTGTGTTAAAGGGACACTTCACCCAAAAATGAAAATCCTGTCATCATTTACTCATCCTCAAGTAGATCCAAACCTGTATGAATGTGTTTGTTCTGAACACAAAGGAAGATATTCTGAAGAAAGTTTGTAATCAGGCTGTTTTGGGGCACCATTGACTTCAATAGTAGGAGAAAAATACTGCTCTGTTTCCCTCATTCTTCAGAATATCTTCCTTTGTGTTCAGAACAAACACATTCATACAGGTTTGGATCTACTTGAGGATGAGTAAATGATGACAGAATTTTCATTTTTGGGTGAACTGTCCCTTTAAGGCTCATCTGGATGTGATTAGTGCAGGTCTGGACTGAGTTTATTTCTGGCTGTCAGGATGACTCTGTGTGTTTCTGACTGACCAGCATGTGTTCGGCCAGCCAACCCTCCTCTTTAGCGATGCGGGACGCGATACGGAGAGCGAAGCACTTCTTCCCCAGCAGTGAGTTTCCTCCGTAACCGCTGCCAAACGACACGATGCTCCTCTGGTCAGGGATGTGAGCGATGAGCGTTAGATCCGGGTTACACGGCCAGTTATTGACCAGCGGCTCTAAACACAGAACATGAGGATCAGTGTGTAGACATTATACATTTGACCCTCTAACTCTAGCACGCTCTATTCTAATTCTATTTGATCTATTTATTTTCTTTCTTACAAAAAAAAACACTCTAACACTAGCGTTCTCTATTCTTTTTCTATTCTATCTACTTGTGTCCCTGCAGCACAAAAGCAGTCATAAGTAACACAGGTATATTTGTAGAAATAGACAACAATACATTGTATGGGTCAAAATTATACATTTTTCTTTTATGACAAAAATCATTAGGATATTAAGATCATGTTCCATGAAGATATTTAGTAAATTTCCTACCGTAAATATATATCAAAACTTAATTTTTGATTAGTAATATGCATTGCTAAGAACTTCATTTGAACAACTTTAAAGGTGATTTTCTCAATATTTAGATTTTTTTGCACCCTCAGATTCCAGATTTACAAATATTGTTCTATCATAACAAACCATACATCAATGCAAAGCTATTTATTCAGCTTTCAGATGATGCATACATCTCAATTTCACAAAATTGACCCTTATGACTGGTTTTGTGGTCCAGGGTCACACACACACACACACACACACACACACACACATATATATATATATAACCTTGAAAACCTTTCTACACTTGCATATCATTGCTCTTTTGTTGGTTTTGATTGCTTCTATTGTCTTCATTTGTAAGTCGCTTTGAATAAAAGCATCTGCTAAAGGACTAAATGTAATGTAACTGGAGCAGGTGAATGAAGAGCTCGTACTCTTGAGAGGCAGCGGACAGCCGACGGAGTGCAGACAGCGTACGAACTCTCCGCCTCCCAGCGCGGTCAGCACAGCTTTACCCACACGTGTCATGATCCTCATGCTGGCCACTACATAGGGAGAGTCGGTCAGCTCCACGCCGATCTTAGAGAGCGGAGAGCCCACGGGACCCATGCTGAACGGGATCACGTACATCACACGACCTGCACACACACACACACACACACACACTCAGTTATTTACAATCACTAGGACACATTTCTCAATACTTAGGGAGCACAACATCAGTGTTTGTGGCTAAACTGTGGATCATTTATCACAGCTTTGGCACAAAATGCATTCATTGACCACATCTGTCAAATTACATGAATTCTTTCAAAAATGAACAAGACAGAAATTTGCAACATTTCTACAGTAATATCATATAAAAAATATTCTGAATGTATAAAATCAAATACTATCAAAGCAGTTGCATGTTTGTTTGCTGCTAGAATGACTTGATTTAAGACATTAATGAAGTGTTTTGGTAGTTTTAGTGCATTTTGAAAGTGAATTTGTTGAGTTGAGAGACGGTTAGGAGCAGTGCTGGGGGTAATGCATTACAAGTAACACAAGTTACGTAATCAGATTACTTTTTTCAAGTAACTAGTAAAGTAACGCATTACTTTTTAACTTACAAGAAAATATCTGAGTTACTTTTTAAATAAGAGTTACTTTTTTCCCATTTAGTGTTTGACAGCTCTTCTGTCCCCATGTTGAGAGAAATCAGGAGTAAGATATTACTGTAGCTCTAGAAGAAATGTGAACATGCATTAATTTATTATGCATTAATAAAAAAAAAAACACAGATTCAGTATTCCTCAAAATTAATAAAAACAGCGAAATGCAACTTTTCTTTTTATTTATTGCTGAAGTGTGTTGAACTTTCTTCTTCTGCGTTCTACTGTACAGACGTGAATTTACTTTCTCTTCAGCTTGAGGCTTATTCTTTTCACTTTTGGTGTGAAAGGGCTTTTACGTTTGCCAAAAATAGAACTTTTTTATATTATAAAAACAACAAAGCAAGCCCTGCCCAGTTTGAAAAAGTAACGCAGAAGTAACGTAACGCATTACTTTCCATAAAAAGTAACTAAGTAACGTAATTAGTTACTTTTTTAGGGAGTAACGCAATATTGTAACGCATTACTTTCCATAAAAAGTAACTAAGTAACGTAATTAGTTACTTTTTTAGGGAGTAACGCAATATTGTAACGCATTACTTTCCATAAAAAGTAGCTAAGTAACGTAATTAGTTACTTTTTTAGGGAGTAACGCAATATTGTAACGCATTACTTTCCATAAAAAGTAACTAAGTAACGTAATTAGTTACTTTTTTAAGGGAGTAACGCAATATTGTAACGCATTACTTTCCATAAAAAGTAACTAAGTAACGTAATTAGTTACTTTTTTCAGGGAGTAACGCAATATTGTAACGCATTACTTTCCATAAAAAGTAACTAAGTAACGTAATTAGTTACTTTTTTAGGGAGTAACACAATATTGTAACGCATTACTTTCCATAAAAAGTAACGTAATTAGTTACTTTTTAAGGGAGTAACGCAACATTGTAACGCATTACTTTTAAAAGTAACTGGTTAGGAAGTTAGAAATGTGTCCTAGTTAATTGTAAAAAACTGTAAGATGACGTTACGGTCATCACTGCAGGCCGAGCGTCTGCTGCGTCTCTACCTTTCATGCATCCCGGGAAGCGCAGGTTCATGGCTGTGTCCCATTCCTCCGGGGACATCCAGCGTCCGAGCTGACTGACCCCGCCGTCTCGTGGAGAGGGAACCGTGTCTCGCCGCTCCGGCGTCACGATCACCGTCTTACTCTCCACACGAGCCACGTCCCGCGGGTCTGTGCGTGCCAGCCAGCTGAGAAAGAGACCAGAGACCGGTCAGTGTACAGATCTGACCCTCACACACACACTCTTCAGTCTTTACATTCAACCTGAATATGAAACATTTGAAAAATCTGTAAAAAGGGATAGTTGCATCTCTTTTTATTAATGCACGAGCTCCAGTGAAAAAATGCAACTGAAGTGTTATCAATAAATCCCTATCTGAAGATTACTGTATAATAGAGAGGGTAATTGCTCCTGATAATTTTGTGTGTGTTTCTATCAGCAATGTCAAATTTCAAATGAACCATTTTTTTTAACTAATAGAGTTGCATTCGATTCAGTTTGATTCATTCGGACAGTTCACATTCATTTTTATGTAATTTGTAGCACATTTTATTTTGGTACCACAAAGCTGCTTCATCATATGAAAGCTTGTTTCTATAAAAAAGGTCAAATATAAAAAAAATCATCCAATTCTGACAATTTTGAGATTACATCTTAAATTTTAATATTTATTACTTATAATTCATCATGCAACATCATGCAATTGTTTTTTTTTTCCTTAGAAGTGTGTGTTTATATCTTGCAATTCTGACATTGTATCTTATAATTCTGACTTTTTCTCTCATAATTGTGAGCTAAAAAGCATTTTTTTAATCCTGTGGAGTCGAGCAACAGAGTTGAAGAGGTTAATGTGTGGACACTTGCTCTTATATATACAAGACTCGGGAGGAGGAGACACACACACACACACACACACTCAGAGACACTCACACACACACACTCAGAAACACTTCAAATCAGATCAGATTTTATGTCATTTGGTACTACAAAGCTGCTTCATCCTAAAAAAAGGTCAAATATAAAAAAGCAGTTTTAAATCATAGAATTTTTACTCACAATTTTGAGATTATATCTTAAACTTCTGGATTTATACCTCATAATTCTGAGTTATCATTAAGCAACATACAGTAGCCTATCCATAACTATATCAAAATATGACAAATAGAGCATAGAAACACTTCAAATCAGATCATTTTTGTGTAATTTGTAGCAGATTTTATTTTGGTAACACAAAGCTGCTTCATCATATGAAAGCTTGTTTCTATAAAAAAGGTCAAATATAAAAAATAAATTTTTTTTTTCCAATTCTGACAATTTTGAGATTACATCGTAAAATTTTTGTATTTATTACATCATGTAATTTTTTTTTTTTACCTTAGAAGTGTGAGTTATATCTTACAATTCTAAC
>CM041803.1:411114-428614 GCA_023376895.1 Aspiorhynchus laticeps
ATCTGACTTACTTCAAATCACTAATCACACACTCATTACTCTCTACCTCATACTGTCAGTGTCATTTGCTCATTTGCACACTTGCACACTTGCACACAACACGTTCTGTATCTTGTAAATCGTATCTTATTTTTATATTTATTTTATTTTTTGTGATTGGCTGCTTCATGTCAACCATGTATAACCTGTTGCACATTCCTCTCTGTACAGTCATGCTTATATTAATATTTAATTCTACAGCTTACTGTCATGCACATTCTTTTATATTTTATATTTTATTCTTTATATCTTATTTTTCATTCATTTTATCTTATGTTTACTTCCCTTGTGTTGTTTTTTCAATATTCAGCACTGTCCATGGAGCGGACCCGACTCTCATTTCACTGCTGGTTATACAGTCTCTGTATAGTCGTGTATGTGACAAATAAAACTTGAAACTTGAACTTGAAACATTAAAAACAAGATTATGAAACTGAAATATGTGAAGGAATGGGACGTGATATGAGCTGAAACAAACACATCAACACATGTAGAACAAGACAAGAAGATTACGACACACTTATCTGGTTAAAGAGCCTCTAAAGCACAAAGAGCACAACAACACACAGATAATGACCGGATGGCTTTAACTGTGTCCTGATAAGATGTGATAAATACAGTCAATGACCAGCTGTGTGTTCTGCAGCCTTCAGCTGTCAATCACATCTGTGTCTTACACCACACTAAACATTGAAAGCATTAGGGTTTAAAAAGGACAAATAAATATTTCAGATTAATGAGTGAAAAGATTAGGATTGTACAGTGCACATGTAACGGATAGATATAAGAAATTTGAACAGTGATATTTAATATCAGTGAATATCACTGATATGTGACCCTGGAGCACAAAACCAGTCATAAGGGTCAATTTTTCCAAATTGAGATGTATGCATCATCTGAAAGTTGAATACATAGCTTTCCATTGATGTATGGTTTGTTATGATAGGACAATATTTGTAAATCTGGAATCTGAGCGTGCAAAAAAATCTAAATATTGAGAAAATCAGCTTTAAAGTTGTTCTTAGCAATGCATATTACTAATCAAAAATTATGTTTATGGTAGGAAATTTGCAAAATATCTTCATGGAACATGATATTTACTTAATATCCTAATGATTTTTGTCATACAAGAAACATTGATAATTTTGACCCATACAATGTATTGTTGGTTATTACATACATACCTGCTTTTGTGCTCCAGACTCACTTATAACCCTTTCTGGAGAGCAGATGTTTATATTTTGTGTGTTAGTTCATGTAGCTCCAGTGCGATTCACTTCTCATAAAAATGAGGTTAAAAACTCAAATTAAACACATCAGAAATGATGAACAGCAATTTATACACATTGAAAAACTCCCTTTCTGTCATATACATAACTAAACAGACTTTGAGTTCTGTTGATAATTCAGAAGCGTTCAGCACACGTCACTGCAGTGCTGACTGTGTGTACTGAAGATAACACTGTAACACATTCACTGATACCCTTCTGAGTTCTGCAGATGAACTCCTGCTGAAGCGACTGATATGATGAGGAGCAGAATGTGACGTGAGATTCAGTGACCGACAGTGCTGACAACTCATTTCAGAGAAAGTTGCTAAAGGAAGGTCAATTTTTTGCTAAAAATTATTATTATTTTTTTTTTTTAAAGTTGCTAAATGAAGGTCAATTTGTTGCTAAAAATTATTATTATTTTTTTTTTTTAAAGTTGCTAAATGACTTTGTGACGTCATCGCGCGGTGACGTCGTCGCGTAATCACAGCGCAAAATTGTGTCACAACATCGAATATATATATATTTTTTTAAGTTGCTAAATGACGTGGTGACGTCATCGCGTAATCACGGCGCAAAATTGTGTCACATCAAATCTCAGCAAAACATATATATATATATTTTTTTTAAGTTGCTAAATGAAGGTCAATTTGTTGCTAAAAATTGAATTTTTTTTTTTTTTTAAGTTGCTAAATGACGTTGTGACGTCATCGCGCGGTGACGTCATCGCGTAATCACGGCGCAAAATTGTGTCACAACATCAAATCTCAGCAAAAAATATATATTTTATATATGTTTAACTTAATTCAGATTTGTTTGTAACATAATACGCTTAATATTAAAATATAAATAACTGTATTTTTTAAATACATTGAAATATTGAACACTTACACAAGTTTTTTTAATGGCTAGTTAACAATACTACACGTTATGTTAATATGAAATAATTTTACGTATTGTTTTTACCTGTATTTTAAATCACACATTGTGTTTTTGGATTATAATGATAATATCCTGGAAAATTACTAGAATATTTTGCATTTTTCTTACAGTGTGCTAACTGATCAACAATCACTGGTACAAGCTGCTAACAAAGTGTATCATAAATGAACAATTATTATTAAATTTAACAATTACAAATAGCAGCTAGCTCTGTTCACGTGATGTTTATACTGCGAGGCATCTTTGGTTTTCTCTTTTTGTGTAATTTAGATGGAAAATGTGCTTTTTATTGTCTGAGTCACTTATCAAAAGTTGCTAAAAGTGCCAAATAAATGTTAAAAATGTCTAAATTTGTTGCTAAGTGCTTTAGGAAGAAATCATTGCTAGGGTGGTGTGAAAAGCTGTCAACGCTGCACTGAACTCAATGAGAACATGTTTACGTGACACACACATTGAAGACTGATATAATTCAGCGTGTGAGCATTTGATCATCGTTTACCAGCAGTTATGATATAGTTATGAACAATCCCACGTTTCCATGAACACAAATCCAGCTCACAGCCTCGAGTCACATTTGATATGATATAGATAGTTTTAAAGCAGCTCCACAGGAATATAACAGTGTTAATGTTATACAATCATCAATTTAGCTGTAAAGCAGCTCTACGGTGTTATTATTTAGATCAATGTCAGTCATGCATCTTTATTTTAAACCATGTGATGCATCATATGTGTCCCTGGAGCACAAAAGCAGTCATAAGTAACACAGGTATATTTGTAGCAATAGACAACAATACATTGTATGAGTCAAAATTATAGATTTTTCTTTTATGCCAAAAATCATTAGATATTAAGATCATGTTCCATGAAGATATTTAGTAAATTACCTACCGCACACATAATTTTTGATTAGTAATATGCATTGCTAAGAACTTAATTTGAACAACTTTAAAGCTGATTTTCTCAATATTTAATTTTTTTTAAACACCCTCAGATTCCTGATTTACAAATATTGTCCTATCATAACAAACCATACATCAATGCAAAGCTATTTATTCATCTTTCAGATGATGCATACATCTCAATTTCACAAAATTGACCCTCATGACTGGTTTTGTGCTCCAGGGTCACATATTCATTTATAATAGTATTTGACATGGTAGGCTACTCCAGAGAATACTACAGAACAAGGTCGTGCTTGAAAACCCATAATAATGCCATGGTGGTTATTAATGAAATCATATCCCTAGTATGTGAATTCAAACTGTTGGTTTAAAGCAGATAAACTAGTTTAGTTGTCGTCGAGCGCCACCTGCTGTTCACATCACTCTAACAGTGCCTTTATTTAATACAGATTTTATTTCATAATTCAAAACAGTGGATGCTAGAACTCATGTCCAATATTGCTTGCTATGAACATGTGATATTTAGAGTCTCAGGACGGCTTGATTTGTGTATGAAAATGTGGGGTTCTTTTCTTGCATTGATTGAGAAAGCATTTACATTTAGTCATTTGGCAGATGCTTTTATCCAAAGCGACTTACAATTGGGGAGTACATAAAGCCATTCATCTTGAAGAGGATCAGACAGAGAAGTGCTCGTAACACCAAGTCTCAGTCATTGTTCAAATAAGTACAAGCTAGCAAGGGAAGGAGATGAAGGATGAAGGGAAAGTTTTGTGTTTTTTAAGATCAAGTTTAGGATGAAGTCAAGTAGTGCCGAAAGAGATGAGTCTTCAGTTGTTGATTGAAGATTGACAGGGATCCAGCATTCCGGATAGGGGTGGGAAGATTACTCCACCATCCAGGAACGGTGAACGAGAGTGATTTTGAGCCTCTCTGTGATGGTACCACAAGGCGTCGCTCACTAGCAGATCTCAGACTTCTGGAGGGGATGTAGATTCGTAATAGTGAGTGGAAGTAGGAGGGTGCTGAGCCTGTGGTCGTTCTGTATGCAAGCATCAGTGTCTTGAACTTGATGCGAGCTGCCACTGGTAGCCAGTGCAGTGAGATGAAGAGAGGTGTAACATGGGTTCTTTTGGGCTCGTTGAAGACCAGTCGTGCCGCAGCATTCTGAATCATTTGTAGAGGTTTGATTGTGTTTGATGGAAGACCAGCCAGAAGAGCATTGCAGTAGTCCAGCCTAGAAACGACAAGGGCCTGGACAAGAAGTTGTGCAGCATGCTCCGTTAGGAATGACCTGATCTTTCTGATGTTGTGTAGCGCAAACCTGCAAGATCGAGCGGTCTTTGCAATGTGCTCTTTGAAGGTCAGCTGGTCATCAAAGATTACACCAAAATGGTACGAGATAAGTATAATATCAAATATGCTGGAATATATGTAAAGTCTAAGAGGCCTCGGTGTGTCTAAACCCTAAATATGTATATATATTTATTTATGTATTCTATTTTATTTTTACTTATTTATATATTTAATTTATAAAAAAAAAAAAAAAAAAAAATTTTTTTTTTTTTTGGGGGGGTCCATTGTTAAATGTCATTTTCATATGTCATAATATCATATTTCTGACTGTTATTATTAAGTGTTATATTAAGTCAGTTTTGTTAATGTCAGATGCTTAAATTAAGTTTGGACATTTATTGTGTTCAAAAAAGCAAAAAAATAAATACCCCCCCCCCCCCAAAAAACAGCATATTCAGATGTAAACACAAAAACTGTTATTTAGAATATGATTTCAAGCAAAGAGTGGATCAGCTGTTACACGACGTGCTAAATATCTGTAAAACAGTGCAGAACGTTGGGTTTATTTAGATTTTTAATTGTATAATTTAAAATATGTCATTATCTGTCATATTTTAAATAACACTAAATATGTAAACAAATATATTCAATGATGATAAAGACATTTATAATGATACAAAAGATTTCTATTTCAGATAAACACTGTTCTAATGCTTTCTATTCATCAAAGAAACCTGAAAAAATCTACTCTAACATAATAATATTAATAATAATAATAATAATAATAAATGTTTTTAAGCAGCAAATCAGATATTAGACTGATTTCTGAGGATCATGTGACTGTAGTAATGATCAGCTTTGAAATCACAGCAATAAACTATATTTTAAAACATATTCAAATAGAAAATATTATTTTAAATAGTAAAAATATTTCAAAATTGTACTGTTTTGGTTGTATTTTTGATCAGTTGTTGCACGACGCCCTACATATCTTTTTTAAAAAAGTGTAGAACGTTGATTTCACACGTATAATTTTATTTAACATGTTTATTTATTTATAATATTTTAAATAACTCCATATGTAAACAAACCCGTGCGGTGCGGCACGGAATCGTTCCGGCGCGACATTAACTCGATCTTTAGTTCCGCCTGACATTCGTTCCGCGGCTCCACGAGTCAGACGCGACCCGAGTCATGAGCGCTGATAATACACGTCCAGATGCTCTGCTGCCGCTACGAAGCCTCTGTAACTCGGTGAGATGCAGCAGGGATCGAGTGAGAGGTAAGATGGGATCCTGTCACGTTATTGAACGACAGACTTGAGCTGTGTTTGTGTGACGGCTAACGGCGCTACAAACACATTCACTCCAATGTAAACAACATAAACTCACATTAAACTTACTGACTGAAAACAATCGTGTTTACATCCTTTCTGATGCTGAGAGGCGGTAGTTAGCAGGTTAGTGTTCTAGTTATGATGTTTACTGTCATTTAACAGACATGATGAAGTCTAGTGCTGTCAAACGATTAATCGCGATTAATCGCATCCAAAATAAAAGTCTTTGTTTACATAATATATTAATGTGTACTGTGTATATTTATTATGTATATATAAATACACACACATACAGTATATATTTTTGAAAATATTTACATGTTTATGCATTTATATATTCATATTATTATATTATATCTAAATATATTTAATATATAAACATAACATATTTTTCTTAAATATATACATGCATGTGTTTGTATGTATATATACATAATAAATATACACAGTACAGATACATATATCATGTAAACAAAGACTTTTATTTTGGATGCGATTAACCCCTTAACTTCATCCCCATTTTTAAAAATTCACGAGAAAGTGCGGTATCCAAACTTAAATTATTATAATTCATGAACGCTTTTGAATACAGATCTACGATTGGTCTCTTTTTAAAGAAAACAATTAGCAGATTATTACAGAAGTGAAATCATTTAATAAAATTAAAGTATTAAAAAGTTATAGAAGTTTAAATTTACTGTTTATACTATTTTTATTTTATTTTATATAAAATAAATATTTTAAAAAATAGTTAAAAATCCAAAATTGCTATACAATGAAAGCCATATGTCTCAATAAGGTGTGTTCCAAATTTGAAGTTGATATAAAAAAAATTGAGGTTCATATGCAATTTTGTTTAGGCGTTATACCACAAACAGCCACCGGGTGCCATTCAAACGCATTGAGTTTTATTTTGATGCATTTCTGTCACAAATCTATACATTTCTCTCTCAATATTACATCTATAACACAATAACCACCACATATGGATTCTTGAGACTCAGACCTTTCCAACGATATGTATTTTGTCAAAATTCTAAAAAGTTTTGATTCTAAAAGACCGTAATGCATTTTGTAATATGACACCCCCGCTAAGGGGGAGGAGCCTAAAACATTATGAAGTACCGTTTCTATGGCAACGCAATGTTTGATTTCAAAATGGTTTTCACAGGATGAATATTGAGATTTCAAATGGTATATAACTTATGATGATTGCTAAAACATGTGATGGGGAAAAAGGCAAGGATATAAAGACGTTTTGTGACGAAGCTCAGAACTGTTATGATGTTGATTTATCAGACGCTTGGTGCACTCTTGTCATAAACTGTTACTACATCATTTGTAACAACAAATATCTATTTAGGAGTCTTAGACCTTTCCAAGGATGTATAGTTTGTCATGATTACATTAGGATTTAATTGTAATATAGTGAAGTAAACTTAGGCGTCCCGTATACGGTGGCAGTTAAGGGGTTAATGGTGATTCATCTTTTGACAGCACTTCAAAAATACTAAAGATTACTAGAGTTATCGTTAAAGTCTCAGGTAACTGAAGTTGTTCTACGGTGTTTATATTGATATAATGTTTAATATTCCACATATTAAGATACTCTAAATATTAAACGGACATGACTGTAATGACTGATTTATGAATGTTTTATGTCTTTGTATGATTTCAGATGGCGAGTCGAATGAATGCAGCGGGATGTTCAGCTTGTCAAACTTCTGGGAGATTATGAGTTCAGTGTTTATGATGATGATCATCTTTCATCTGAATATGGTTTGACTTCATAATGACTGTTTTTCATCATTTCACAGATGAAGCGGTTAAATCAGCGTCTCAAGAAGCAACGAAACTCAGCGTGATGTTCTCGAAGCCGCCGCTGCCGTCAGAGGAGGTGCGTCTGACCCCTTCAGACTGACCTTTGACCCCTTCAGACTGACCTTTGACCCGTTCAGACGGACCTTTGACCCCTTCAGACTGATCTTTGACCCGTTCAGACGGACCTTTGACCCGTTCAGACGGACCTTTGACCCCTTCAGACTGACCTTTGACCCGTTCAGACGGACCTTTGACCCGTTCAGACGGACCTTTGACCCCTTCAGACTGACCTTTGACCCGTTCAGACTAACCTTTGACCCGTTCAGGCGGACCTTTGACCCGTTCAGACGGACCTTTGACCCCTTCAGACTGATCTTTGACCCGTTCAGACGGACCTTTGACCCGTTCAGACGGACCTTTGACCCCTTCAGACGGACCTTTGACCCGTTCAGACGGACCTTTGACCCGTTCAGACGGACCTTTGACCCCTTCAGACTGATCTTTGACCCGTTCAGACGGACCTTTGACCCGTTCAGACGGACCTTTGACCCCTTCAGACTGACCTTTGACCCGTTCAGACGGACCTTTGACCCGTTCAGATGGACCTTTGACCCCTTCAGACTGACCTTTGACCCGTTCAGACTGACCTTTGACCCGTTCAGGCGGACCTTTGACCCGTTCAGACGGACCTTTGACCCCTTCAGACTGATCTTTGACCCGTTCAGACGGACCTTTGACCCGTTCAGACGGACCTTTGACCCCTTCAGACGGACCTTTGACCCGTTCAGACGGACCTTTGACCCGTTCAGACGGACCTTTGACCCCTTCAGACTGATCTTTGACCCGTTCAGACTGACCTTTGACCCCTTCAGACTGATCTTTGACCCGTTCAGACGGACCTTTGACCCGTTCAGACGGACCTTTGACCCCTTCAGACGGACCTTTGACCCGTTCAGACGGACCTTTGACCCGTTCAGACGGACCTTTGACCCCTTCAGACTGATCTTTGACCCGTTCAGACGGACCTTTGACCCGTTCAGACGGACCTTTGACCCCTTCAGACTGATCTTTGACCCGTTCAGACTGATCTTTGACCCGTTCAGACGGACCTTTGACCCCTTCAGACGGACCTTTGACCCGTTCAGACGGACCTTTGACCCGTTCAGACGGACCTTTGACCCCTTCAGACGGACCTTTGACCCGTTCAGGCTGACCTTTGACCCGTTCAGACGGACCTTTGACCCGTTCAGACGGACCTTTGACCCCTTCAGACTGATCTTTGACCCGTTCAGACTGACCTTTGACCCGTTCAGGCTGACCTTTGACCCGTTCAAACTGGCCTTTGACCCGTTCAGACTGGCCTTTGACCCGTTCAGACGGACCTTTGACCCCTTCAGACGGATCTTTGACCCGTTCAGACGGACCTTTGACCCGTTCAGACGGACCTTTGACCCCTTCAGACTGATCTTTGACCCGTTCAGACGGACCTTTGACCCGTTCAGACGGACCTTTGACCCCTTCAGACGGACCTTTGACCCGTTCAGACGGACCTTTGACCCGTTCAGACGGACCTTTGACCCCTTCAGACTGATCTTTGACCCGTTCAGACGGACCTTTGACCCGTTCAGACGGACCTTTGACCCCTTCAGACTGATCTTTGACCCGTTCAGACGGACCTTTGACCCCTTCAGACGGACCTTTGACCCGTTCAGACGGACCTTTGACCCGTTCAGACGGACCTTTGACCCCTTCAGACGGACCTTTGACCCCTTCAGACGGACCTTTGACCCGTTCAGGCTGACCTTTGACCCGTTCAGACGGACCTTTGACCCGTTCAGACGGACCTTTGACCCCTTCAGACTGATCTTTGACCCGTTCAGACTGACCTTTGACCCGTTCAGGCTGACCTTTGACCCGTTCAAACTGGCCTTTGACCCGTTCAGACTGACCTTTGACCCCTTCAGACTGGCCTTCGACCCCTTCAGACGGACCTTTGACCCCTTCAGACTGATCTTTGACCCGTTCAGACTGACCTTTGACCCGTTCAGACGGACCTTTGACCCCTTCAGACTGACCTTTGACCCGTTCAGACGGACCTTTGACCCGTTCAGACTGACCTTTGACCCGTTCAGACGGACCTTTGACCCCTTCAGACTGATCTTTGACCCGTTCAGACTGACCTTTGACCCGTTCAGACGGACCTTTGACCCCTTCAGACTGATCTTTGACCCGTTCAGACGGACCTTTGACCCGTTCAGACTGACCTTTGACCCGTTCAGACGGACCTTTGACCCCTTCAGACTGGCCTTCGACCCCTTCAGACTGATCTTTGACCCCTTCAGACTGACCTTTGACCCGTTCAGACGGACCTTTGACCCCTTCAGACTGACCTTTGACCCCTTCAGACTGACCTTTGACCCCTTCAGACTGGCCTTTGACCCCTTCAGACTGGCCTTCGACCCCTTCAGACTGGCCTTTGACCCCTTCAGACGGACCTTTGACCCGTTCAGACGGACCTTTGACCCCTTCAGACTGGCCTTCGACCCCTTCAGACGGACCTTGGACCCCTTCAGACGGACCTTTGACCCCTTCAGACTGACCTTTGACCCCTTCAGACTGACCTTTGACCCGTTCAGACGGACCTTTGACCCCTTCAGACGGACCTTGGACCCCTTCAGACGGACCTTTGACCCCTTCAGACTGGCCTTTGACCCCTTCAGACTGACCTTTGACCCCTTCAGACTGACCTTTGACCCCTTCAGACTGACCTTTGACCCCTTCAGACTGACCTTTGACCCCTTCATAATATGAGTATAGCTCTAGCTGTCACCTGTGCTGTGTTTTCTGCGTCTGTAACGGTGTTGTTCTGGTTCTCTCGCTCCAGGGTTGTGTGAAAATAGCCGAATCTGTTCAGAAGAGCGTGTTGACGTTGACTACGGTTTATTTTTGGTTACCAAAGAGCCAAGGTAACTATGACAACCAGCTAGTTGATATCTCTAGACACTAACCTACACTAGCAGTCAAAGGTTTTTGAACAGTACGATGTTAAAGAAGTCTCTTCTGCTCATCAAGCCTGCATTTATTTGATCTAAAGTGCGGCAAAAGCAGTAAAATTGTGAAATATTTTTACTATTTTAAATAACTGTTTTCTATGTGAATATGTGTTAAGATGTAATTTATTTCTGTGATCAAAAGCTGTATTTTCAGCATCATTACTGCAGTCTTCAGTCAGAAATCATTCTAATGCTGCTTAATTATTATCAGTTATTATTTGTGATCAATTATTAATAATGGTTTATTATTGGTATAATGGTTCTCAGTTAAAGAACAGCATTTTATTTGAAATATGAGTACTTCATAATAAGTGTAAATATCTTTACTGTCACAATTTAATCTTTGATTTAATGCAACATTGTTGAAGAAAAATATTAATTTATATATTTTTTAATCTTACCCAAGACTGAATGGTATCAGATTTTCCACAAAAATATTGTGCAGCACAACAGTTTTCAACATTGATAATAATCAAATGTTTCTTAAGCAGCAAATCAGTATATTATTATGATTTCTGAAGATCATGTGACACTGAAGACTGCCGTAATGATGCTGAAAATACATCACGCTAAAACACAGAATTTGGTAACAATAAAACATAAAATAAAAATAAAATAAAACATTTCATACGGCCCTAAACATGTCATTTTTGTTACACTTTTAATAAATTAATGTTAAATTGTATAAGTTTCATGATTTTAATTAATTAGGCATGCTTTTTGATTAATACAATTTAATTTGTCCATTAAAAAGGAGTCCAGAAAAATTAAAACGGAAAAAAATGAATTTAGAAAAAAATAAAACTGATTTCATACGGCCCTACATATAGCAGCTAACTCAGTTCATGTGATGTGTGTACTGCGAGACACCTTTGGTTTTCTTTTTGTGTAATTTTGATGGAAAATGTGCTTTTTATTGTCTGAGTCACTTATCAAAAGTTGCCAAATAAATGTTAAAAATTGCTAAATTTGTTGCCAGGTGCTTTTGGAAGAAATCATTGCTAGGGTGGTCTGAAAAGCTGCTTAACTTAACAACATAATTGCTCAGTTGGTAACACCGCTGATGTGACCGAGTGAAGCGCGTGTGTTGTGTTCTGCAGGAATCACGCTGAGGAAGACGGTCAGAGACGCCACGGTGGAGGCGCTGGATGGACTCGCTCAGCTGCTGGAGGTCATTCTCTCCTCTCCTGGAGAAAGGTTGTGTTATATTCACATCATGTTCTCATGTGTCTCTATACACTGTGTACGAGAGTGTTCTCCTCATGTGTTCTCCTCAGTCTCTCGCAGGAGCAGCTGATGTCCACCGGAGGCGTCTGGGCCGCGTGTGACCACTTTAACCAGCTGCCGAAAGGTTTGACGGCTACTAACTAGTACTAGAGTAATTCACCTCTGGAATAATGCAGAACCGAAAGATATTTGGCCGTGCACATCTGAATCAGTGAGTCATTGAATCATTCATTCAAGAGATTCGTTCATAAACACTGATTCATCCAGTAATGAAACGAGTGAATCTTGAGTGAGTCATTGAATCATTCATTCATGAGATTGATTCAAAAACACTGATTCATCCAGTAATGAAACGAGTGAATCTTGAGTGAGTCATTGAATCATTCATTCAAGAGATTGATTCAAAAACACTGATTCATCCAGTAATGAAACGAGTGAATCTTGAGTGAGTCATTGAATCATTCATTCAAGAGATTGATTCAAAAACACCGATTCATCCAGTAATGAAACGAGTGAATCTTGAGTGAGTCATTGAATCATTCATTCAAGAGATTGATTCAAAAACACTGATTCATCCAGTAATGAAACGAGTGAATCTTGAGTGAGTCATTGAATCATTCATTCAAGAGATTGATTCAAAAACACTGATTCATCCAGTAATGAAACGAGTGAATCTTGAGTGAGTCATTGAATCATTCATTCAAGAGATTGATTCAAAAACACTGATTCATCCAGTAATGAAACGAGTGAATCTTGAGTGAGTCATTGAATCATTCATTCAAGAGATTGATTCAAAAACACCGATTCATCCAGTAATGAAACGAGTGAATCTTGAGTGAGTCATTGAATCATTCATTCAAGAGATTGATTCAAAAACACCGATTCATCCAGTAATGAAACGAGTGAATCTTGAGTGAGTCATTGAATCATTCATTCAAGAGATTGATTCAAAAACACCGATTCATCCAGTAATGAAACAAGTGAATCTTGAGTGAGTCATTGAATCATTCATTCGAGAGATTGATTCAAAAACACCGATTCATCCAGTAATGAAACAAGTGAATCTTGAGTGAGTCATTGAATCATTCATTCGAGAGATTGATTCAAAAACACCGATTCATCCAGTAATGAAACGAGTCAATCTTGAGTGAGTCATTGAATCATTCATTCGAGAGATTGATTCAAAAACACCGATTCATCCAGTAATGAAACGAGTCAATCTTGAGTGAGTCATTGAATCATTCATTCGAGAGATTGATTCAAAAACACCGATTCATCCAGTAATGAAACGAGTCAATCTTGAGTGAGTCATTGAATCATTCATTCGAGAGATTGATTCAAAAACACCGATTCATCCAGTAATGAAACGAGTGAATCTTGAGTGAGTCATTGAATCATTCATTCAAGAGATTGATTCAAAAACACTGATTCATCCAGTAATGAAACGAGTGAATCTTGAGTGAGTCATTGAATCATTCATTCAAGAGATTGATTCAAAAACACTGATTCATCCAGTAATGAAACGAGTGAATCTTGAGTGAGTCATTGAATCATTCATTCAAGAGATTGATTCAAAAACACTGATTCATCCAGTAATGAAACGAGTGAATCTTGAGTGAGTCATTGAATCATTCATTCAAGAGATTGATTCAAAAACACTGATTCATCCAGTAATGAAACGAGTGAATCTTGAGTGAGTCATTGAATCATTCATTCAAGAGATTGATTCAAAAACACTGATTCATCCAGTAATGAAACGAGTGAATCTTCAGTGAGTCATTGAATCATTCATTCAAGAGATTGATTCAAAAACACTGATTCATCCAGTAATGAAACGAGTCAATCTTGAGTGAGTCATTGAATCATTCATTCAAGAGATTGATTCAAAAACACCGATTCATCCAGTAATGAAACGAGTCAATCTTGAGTGAGTCATTGAATCATTCATTCAAGAGATTGATTCAAAAACACCGATTCATCCAGTAATGAAACGAGTGAATCTTGAGTGAGTCATTGAATCATTCATTCAAGAGATTGATTCAAAAACACCGATTCATCCAGTAATGAAACAAGTGAATCTTGAGTGAGTCATTGAATCATTCATTCGAGAGATTGATTCAAAAACACCGATTCATCCAGTAATGAAACGAGTGAATCTTGAGTGAGTCATTGAATCATTCATTCGAGAGATTGATTCAAAAACACCGATTCATCCAGTAATGAAACGAGTGAATCTTGAGTGAGTCATTGAATCATTCATTCGAGAGATTGATTCAAAAACACCGATTCATCCAGTAATGAAACGAGTCAATCTTGAGTGAGTCATTGAATCATTCATTCGAGAGATTGATTCAAAAACACCGATTCATCCAGTAATGAAACGAGTCAATCTTGAGTGAGTCATTGAATCATTCATTCGAGAGATTGATTCAAAAACACTGATTCATCCAGTAATGAAACGAGTGAATCTTGAGTGAGTCATTGAATCATTCATTCAAGAGATTGATTCAAAAACACTGATTCATCCAGTAATGAAACGAGTGAATCTTGAGTGAGTCATTGAATCATTCATTCAAGAGATTGATTCAAAAACACTGATTCATCCAGTAATGAAACGAGTGAATCTTGAGTGAGTCATTGAATCATTCATTCAAGAGATTGATTCAAAAACACTGATTCATCCAGTGATGAAACGAGTGAATCTTGAGTGAGTCATTGAATCATTCATTCAAGAGATTGATTCAAAAACACTGATTCATCCAGTAATGAAACGAGTGAATCTTGAGTGAGTCATTGAATCATTCATTCAAGAGATTGATTCAAAAACACTGATTCATCCAGTAATGAAACGAGTGAATCTTGAGTGAGTCATTGAATCATTCATTCAAGAGATTGATTCAAAAACACTGATTCATCCAGTAATGAAACGAGTGAATCTTGAGTGAGTCATTGAATCATTCATTCAAAAACACTGATTCATCCAGTAATGAAACGAGTCAATCTTGAGTGAGTCATTGAATCATTCATTCAAGAGATTGATTCAAAAACACTGATTCATCCAGTAATGAAACGAGTCAATCTTGAGTGAGTCATTGAATCATTCATTCAAGAGATTGATTCATAAAACACCGATTCATCCAGTAATGAAACGAGTGAATCTTGAGTGAGTCATTGAATCATTCATTCAAGAGATTGATTCATAAAACACCGATTCATCCAGTAATGAAACGAGTGAATCTTGAGTGAGTCATTGAATCATTCATTCAAGAGATTGATTCATAAAACACTGATTCATCCAGTAATGAAACGAGTGAATCTTGAGTGAGTCATTGAATCATTCATTCAAGAGATTGATTCAAAAACACTGATTCATCCAGTAATGAAACGAGTGAATCTTGAGTGAGTCATTGAATCATTCATTCAAGAGATTGATTCAAAAACACTGATTCATCCAGTAATGAAACGAGTCAATCTTGAGTGAGTCATTGAATCATTCATTCAAGAGATTGATTCATAAAACACCGATTCATCCAGTAATGAAACGAGTGAATCTTGAGTGAGTCATTGAATCATTCATTCAAGAGATTGATTCAAAAACACCGATTCATCCAGTAATGAAACGAGTGAATCTTGAGTGAGTCATTGAATCATTCATTCAAGAGATTGATTCAAAAACACCGATTCATCCAGTAATGAAACGAGTGAATCTTGAGTGAGTCATTGAATCATTCATTCAAGAGATTGATTCAAAAACACCGATTCATCCAGTAATGAAACGAGTGAATCTTGAGTGAGTCATTGAATCATTCATTCAAGAGATTGATTCAAAAACACCGATTCATCCAGTAATGAAACGAGTGAATCTTGAGTGAGTCATTGAATCATTCATTCAAGAGATTGATTCAAAAACACTGATTCATCCAGTAATGAAACGAGTGAATTTTGAGTGAGTCATTGAATCTTTCCATTCATAAATTCCATCAGATTTTGTTTAGTTGTCTAATATTTTTTCTTCAGAATTGTGAGAGAACTACAACCTCCATTAAAAAAAAAAATCAATTTATCCAGAATCGTGGATCAAGTCACATTTATTTCTATAGCTCTTTATACAATACAGATTGTCTCAAAGCAGAATCAATGATGAGAATATATGAGAAGCAGCTCTACAGAAGACAATAGAGTCATTATTCAGATCAATTCAGTGTTGATTCGTTTCAGTTTAATATTCAGTGATAAGCAGCTCTACTGAAAAAGCAGTGTTGTTGTTTAGATTCAGATATAATAACTCATCACTCATACATTAAATCAGCACTCGATTCTTTGTAAACACACCATGTTTTATGTCATGACTGAACAATCTGCCTCTTTTGGAGAAATTAGACGTGATTTTGAGTGTTTGCAGAAGACCAACACCATTATAAATGTTCATATATTGAGTTTATCTACACGATCATAAAGAACAATAACATGAATTCATATCACAGTAAGTGTTCAGTGTTTGAGTTCAGCTGATTTTGTTGTTAAGTGTGTATTCTTCTGGTTTTATGTGTTGTTCCTCAGATAACCGCAGTGCCGTGTTGAGCGTCTTGACGTCATGTGTTGGTTTGGTCAAAGATGCTTTGGAGGAGATGGAGCAGGTCAGAGATCATCTACAACACTCTTATGGCTAAATGAAGATTGTTTTTTAATATAGCATGTGATCTTTATCAATATGTGCAGGTTATATGACTCAGTTTCTGTTGAGTTCATGTCAGTAGCTGTGTTTCCATCCAAACATGTTTGTTTGTTTGTTTGATTTATTTATACAGGGACAATGCAGTGTTAGAGTTAGCTATAAAGTTCATTAGCATCTGCAGTCCCTGAGCAGGGTTTTTAACAAAATTACAATATTCAATTCATACTCCATTAAATAAAAAATACAGTCAATGATCACATATTTGGTTTTTCTTAAGCCATACTTTAAGCGGATTTTAACAAAATACTAAATGTTTTACACTCGCTAATATAAACAGGTATAGATATAGATATATAGTATCTTTTGATGTGCATTGTGGAATTTATTCAGTAAATGTGTTTCCATCGTAGTTTATGCACACGTTTTCTTATCGGATAAAAAGTTTATCCTACTATTGTATATAAATGTTATACAGTCTACACACAGTGTTAAATTCAATTAGATAAGAAGTAACTGTAATGGTAATTAAATTACAGTAATCCCTTACTTTACCGTTTCAAGGGAAAGGTAATTAAATTACAGTAATCCCTTACTTTACCGTTTCAAGGGAAAGGTAATTAAATTACAGTAATCCCTTACTTTACCGTTTCAAGGGAAAGGTAATTAAATTACAGTAATCCTTACTTTACCGTTTCAAGGGAAAGGTAATTAAATTACAGTAATCCCTTACTTTACCGTTTCAAGGGAAAGGTAATTAAATTACAGTAATCCTTACTTTACCGTTTCAAGGGAATGGTAATTAAATTACAGTAATCCTTACTTTACCGTTTCAAGGGAAAGGTAATTAAATTACAGTAATCCTTACTTTACCGTTTCAAGGGAATGGTAATTAAATTACAGTAATCCCTTACTTTACCGTTTCAAGGGAAAGGTAA